>JAODAL010065819.1:0-18044 GCA_025379985.1 Phyllomedusa bahiana
TCCAAACCAGAACTGTGTGTTATAGAGTTAATAAACAAAAAGCAATGTAGCAGAAGTGTTTTTCCCCCCCAACAAGGAAGTCGTTTTGAGATCTTAGTGTCATGCATGAACAATGGTAATGTCTGGACAAACGGGCTAAAATTCTGTCAACTATACCCAAGTTCTGGTTAATGAACTTCGGAGTCCTTCGGGGGATTTTTACCCCCTTTATGAATTTTAGGAAGACTGTAGATGGTGGCAATGCAGGGGAAACATGGAAACAAAAAAAATTTAATTCACACTCATCAATAAGATTTTTTTTTTTAACGTAGTTTTTATTAATAATTTTTAAAAAAAGACAAAGAAAAATTTTGACTTTTGACAAAAATTAAAAAAACCAAAAAAAAAAAAATCATATTTTAAAGCACCCTAAAAGGTGAGGGAAAACGCTTTTCCAAACCCGAATTCCCTTTAATTGCATAACCTACCGAATATATCCGGGAATCGATGGGGACATGAAAACTCACGGTGTTCGGGAAGAGTTATCGCCTTTTACAAGACAAGGTCAGCATTACAATAGGGATAGAAAAGGGATGGGGTGGGGGGGAAGGGAAGGGGGAGGACAGAGGGGTTTGCCATGGGTATCCGTCACAAGGGGGAAAGGAAATGGAGAACACATCCCAAACCCGCCTACTTTAAAATATTTAAAACCTGTTTTCGGGTTGTCGATAAATTTTTCCAACGGCAAATTTCCCTAACTTTTAGTAAGTTCGGTAATTGGGGAGGGGAAGTTGTCTCCACTTCCGAGTTTAAACATTTGCGCAGTAAGAAGTGTCTATCAGGGTTGGGCTTGGCTTAGACAGGCCCGACCCGGGGTTTAAGCAAGTAGGTGAGTGGGTCTATGGGTATCCTCAAGCCACCGCCAATGAGGCTCAGCGAGGCAGTCCCGTCACATCAGAGCCCAAAAAAAGGAGAAATAATTCGGCAGCAGGAGTCCTGCAGCAAGATATGTGGGAAGCGGCCTACCGCACCATTGCACAACCGCCATCATGAGTCTTAGAAATCTGTGGGTCTCCATATATTGTAAGACCATCCAGATTGTGGGTACCCAAGAACACACAAATTTTTATACAATTCTCCCTATGGATGGGTGATACCCGTGGGAGGACTTCCCACCGCCGCCCCGCCACACCAGCCATCCCCCCAAATAGTCCCCTGCAAGTTACCCTCATAGGGAATAACCTGCCCAGATATGATTCCCCTTTACCTTGGACCTTATTTATGCCATTAATTTTCTTTGTCCGACGGGAGCAGGATCCTGTAAAATTGCAATATAATGGCGGAGAATTGAGACCCCTTTGTGTATACTCCCAAGTCCAGTTTTTGCATATACATCCTCAAAATTGGGTGGGCGGTGAAAGTCTGGTTAGTGCTCATAGAATTCGAGAAAAGGAGGTGGACTAATTTTGAAGGTTAAAATGACAGCTCACGCGAGGAGGTTAGTGTCGTATTTAAGAGTCTGTAGATGGTCTGGAACATTGGGATACAATTTTCCTATCTACTCTGGGTCCCCCTCCTACGAGATGTCCACTAAACTGAACAGTCATTAGCCCCACCATGGTCGAGGCGAAAAAAAATCCCCAACGGAACTTCCCGGTAGGAGAGGGTGTGCATAAAAGGAGGACATCGGTGGAGGCCTTAGATGCAAAGCGAGTTATAATTTGGGTTGGTCAGTATTTTCCGATTCTGTAGCGTGAAATCTGATGGGTCTCCCAGCAACTGCCAAACTCTGGGAGGGACTAGAGTGCCACAAGGAAAGCATTGGGATGTGTGGCGCGGCCAGCCCATAATTATCTTCTATCTCCTGCCCATCTTGGAGTAGGCCTCTTCAACGAGAGACACACAAAACGTGGGTATCGCGCTCCCGCAAGTGGGTATCACAAATAGTAGTATCAGCATATTGGGTAACTGCTCAGCCGGCCCTCGCGCGCCTCTTTTTACTGGCCATCAACACGCTCGCTTTGATAACCCACACGTGCGCCCTCTGCGCCCATCCGAGCACAAAATTTTAGTATTGCTGCTTGCAATGAGCTCTGATTTCAGCCAAGGGCCTCGCCAAGGGAGATGTCTCAATACAAAATAAAGTGAGCTTTGAGGAGAAATGTACATCCTTGACAAGAGAATTAATCCGAGCCGAAGAAAAAATTCGGAGGGAGTTCCACTTTAGGCGAAGTCCCTCAGCTTCTCTAAATATGTGGTGGCTAAGTAACCCAACGTTATTATAGTGTTCTTCATAATCCGACTTTGTCTCGTTGATAATGAAAATTGGCCAAGTATTTACAGCGATGTTTCCCTCCCAAGTGTAGGAAAAGTTGCTTTTAATAGGGGACGTCCCCCGACTATCGTCGTGGGGTAAATTAAAATTGGGGAGGCGCCACCAGAATTTAGAGTATTTGACTTTGTATAGCCGCCCGGCACACTTTGCATAGCCAGGTGAAGTGTGATGTGTGGGGAAGGCATGGTAAGTTAGGACCGTACAGAGTTATAGCGAGGCTGGATTCGTCCGCGAACAAATGACATTTAAACACCTTATCCTCACCTTGATTTCCAGTGCGCTCTATACACAGAGGCAAATAGGAGAGGTGGACATAGTGACAAACATCTGTCTCGTTCCGTCTTCTTTTATATCCGAACCTTTTGGAACGAGCACATAGGGTAATTTAATCATCGCCCCCGAGGGGGGCGTAACATAAAGGCCTCGAATCGCTGTCAAAAAGAGCCCTGTAGAAGCCAATTGCCGACAGAGGTCCTCCCAAACATGAAAGGCCAGCACCTAGTCAAAGGCCTTATTCTTCTTTTTTTCGCTCGTCAATTGCTAAGGAAAATGCCCTGTTGGTTTTGGGTGTTCGCAATTTCTATCAGGGTCATGGACCAACTATGATGTTGTGCTCCGCTCTACCCCTGACTAAGAATGGGAGCAAGCAATAAAATCCCAACCAATGGTCTTATATTAATGAGAGAAGTGGAGCCAATGAAATTAGCCTAATTGGCCAGATTTTTGATGTAAATTTTTAGAATCTGAGTTAACGTAAGAAGTGCTATAACGGGCCGGCTAACTGGCCACTGTCAGCCAGGAGCCCTTTATCCGGGCCTCAAGATGAGGGAGGATGTTGGAAAAAAAGGTCATTGATTCAGGGAAGGGGAAACCCTCAACAAGGAATTTACAACAAATTGGAGCATGAGGCGGAGCAAGAGTTGGTCGGAGTACACTATGATAATAAATGTATGGAAGGCCATACCTGGTCCAGGGGCCTTTACCCTGAACGGGAGTGTTTCAGACAACTCCAATAGTTCCTCCTTGCATCAATAGGAGCATTGAGAAAGGGCAAGGCTTCAGGTTGGAGGGGGAGGGGCATTTTCCCGCAGGAAGTTCCTTAATTTTATCCCTTCTGAGCCCTCGCTTTGAGGGGCAATTCTGGGTGGAGAGAGTTAACAACTTTTGAGAGAAGCTTAAATCTAAGAAGATGTCCCGGCCCATCTGTTTTCGTCGAGGGTCCGTAATGCAACGTCCCCTGTGTGGTACACGAAGCGCTGTGATTGGCGTGGATTTTACAAATCTCCTCTTTAAAGCTGTC
This sequence comes from Phyllomedusa bahiana, assembly GCA_025379985.1. Taxonomy (NCBI): domain Eukaryota; kingdom Metazoa; phylum Chordata; class Amphibia; order Anura; family Hylidae; genus Phyllomedusa; species Phyllomedusa bahiana. The sequence goes on from JAODAL010065819.1 coordinate 3,615, forward strand.
TAGCTAAAATCGTATGGTCCCCTGTTACCAAAGTTATAAAATCGCCTGCTTTGATATACTAACAGTATTTTCTAGACCCTACGCGTCGAGCTAAAGTTCCCCTTCTTAGATCCTGGCCTGGTTGGCCACTATAAACGCACACAGTGTTTTTCGACTTCTGGACGCAACTCAGTTCATACCTTCTCACCTTGAGGATCCTTCAGCGACGTGCGCTGAGCAGTCAGAGCTCATCCTCTCTTTGAACCTAACTTTTATATTGAGTCCCTAGAAAGCCTAATGCAATTTCAAATGGCACCCTGGAATACCGCTTTATGAGACCCACGCCCAAAGGGAATGAGAAGAGAGGGATAACCGTGCCTGTGTTAGAACAAAATAAGAGCAAGCGTGCTCCTTTCAACTTTTGCCTGTGTGCCTGATTTTTTTTTTGACTAGAGGCTTCATTAAATCTACCAATGACAACGAGCGCCAAGGGATTCCATGGTAGTCAAGCTCTGACCATAACCGGGGCATGATCCGACCATCGGGTGATCAGAGCGTCAATATGGAGCCTATCAGCAGTCCGGAGAGGTTTAGAATGATGCCCCAAAAAAGTAAGGTCTATGTCTGGAGTGGGATTTTTAGACTGATTGGAGTAAAAGGTGAAATTCCCCTGTCTTAGGGATGCCGCTACACCCACCACAGATCAATAAAGGGAATGTTTCTCTAATCGCTTACGGAAGGCCTTAAGACAACCTATTTTCTGTGCTGTGGGGTCTTTCATTGAGGGTGGCCCTATCCATGGCGACTGAGAAGATTAGGTCATGAATTCACCTCCACAACAGGAGGACCTGCATGGTGGAAGCTTAGAAGGTTTGGTCGAGGACCTCTTGCCAAAAAAAGGACATCTGGTGAGGAGTGTTTAGGAGGCATATATATATGCATGAGCACAACAGGAGTTTAGCCGATAATAACAGTGGCCTGAAGGCGATTGATATACCTGCCCCGCCAATTGGTAGTCAATTATGTAGATGCCGTGAAGCCATGCAAGGGGCATCTAGTTGGCTTATCAAATAAGGCTACAGCCAGCCTTCTTCAACGTTCAATATATTAGACACACTGAAAAGCTGCTGTCGAATAGTACTATGCTTTGCAAAGTTAAAGGATCCCGTTGAATTACTACATGTGGGATCTCTCCCTGTAATAAGAACATATCTGCTTTCATATTTTTGGCATTCCAGGAGCCTCATACGCCCTCCATCACAATTGGAAATTTTAGAGGGCCCTTAACGTTTAGTCTGTCATAGCACCTAACCAAAGTGTCCTACTCTAAAGGAGACGGTTCCCGCGCGTTTGGGACAGCAAGTGCCTAGACATATGAGATATACCCTCGGAAGCAGTCAGATTATGGCAGAGAAGGGGATTGGGAGGGCGGGTGAGGAGGAGGGCACCTTGTGAAGAGACACATCAGGGGGGGGGAAAACAACAGTCAAAACCACCTCGAAGTAAAACAAGAAAACAAAGAGTAAAACTCAACACCAGTTAAAAAAACTTTGTAACTTCGAAAACCATAGAGCTACACAGCTCAGGAAAAAAAAAAAAAAAGGGGAAGAATGGAGTGGATAAAAAACAAAAAACCCCAGTTGAGTGTCCGTCTCTGGTTTGCGAGCGCTCCGTATGTTAGGTCCCGTTAACAGTAATGGGACCTGAGGAGAACCTTCCCGAGTGGAGACCACAAGTAAGGGGTTCCCTCTCTCCGTACCAAGAAAGATGTCACGAGGAACCGCCCAGACTTAGGCGGCGTCAAACAGGTAGAGGCCACGCAGAGAGACGTATCCCAAAACCAATGAGAATGAAAATATATAGAACCGCTAACCCCGAACAAAATCCTCAATATACAGAACACATCTACCCAGCGCTAACCGCAATCCACTGCAGTAGCAACATTAGTGGAACCCATCCTTAGTCGCGACATCACTGGACTGATCTCCACCTTGTGTGAAATGTTGGTGAAGTAGGGGAACAGCCAACAGATATAACTTATTGGCCTGCCCGTGGGACAAGTCCCATTCTCACGCGGTGGGACTGCGCCTGGGCTTTGTGCGCTGGAGGGGACCCCCTTGGAGCATTGTCCTTTGGCAAGACAGACGAGACAAGTGCCACACAACAACACCGCGTCAGGTGGCAACACAGTCAAGTTCCCTAATCCCCCTCATTCTGGAAAGCAGGGATCTGTAACGCTTTAACAAAAAGCCAGGAAGGTCTATGCAGTGTCTTAAAAGAATCCAGCTAGTCGCACCTCCAGAGCGCGCATCTCCAGCGCTAAAGAAAAAGGCCATCTATAATGGGATGTTGTCTACTCCTTGGGGGTGTGCGAGGAGCGGCTTAGGAGACGGCGCTTTTGAAGAGAGTGCCACGATATGGTCCTCGAAAACAACTGGATGCACGACCCCCTTAAACTGAATATAGCGCAGCCCCCTAGCTTTTTCCATGATCGGTCCACCTCCTTTTTCTTATAATCGTGAAAGCAACATATAATGTTCCCTTGGTAGCGAATGTAGCGGCACTTAGGCCTAAGCCGATCTGTGGGGCCCACTAATCCACTTAATAGGACCGAGGGGGGGAGCTCTCCATAATTTGATTGAAGATGGAATCAAGACTAGTGCACATTCCCTCGTACCCTCGTTACCCCTGCCACTGGGCCTCGTGGGCCCTCTGATTCGAATTGTTTACATCTCGGCGACCAACCTGTATCAGAGATCATATTTCCAGGTTGGCAGGGCCATAACCATTAACCATACCGAGATTTAAATCTATCATTGCAGGATGTGTTTCGGATCGACATATTTACGAGTATTGTCGAGACCTACCTCCTAAACAACAGCTCAACTCAGCGTGGGAAGGCAAATCTGTTTATGTCCTGTCCTTATGCTTGGAAATCTCATCCCTGCTGGCGACCTGTTTAAACCACAGAAGACCAATGATCAGCCAGTCGTTTTCCCTTAGTGTGGACAAAGATGCCTGTCGCAGTCTGCAACCCCCTGATGGCTGCTTGCCCCATGTGGACTATGAGGGGCAGAAGAGCAGGCAGGGCAATTCCCAGCCCACGCATGAGGCCGGCGTATACCTATCAGAGTCTCTGTGGGAGATTGAGAGGTAGACCCAAGTCTAAGCTGGTCCCTATCTGGCAGGGGGGAGCCCACGGTAAGGTGTCAGAGGGCTGTCCGGCATGAGTGCCTGCACCTGAGCCCTGTGCAGGTGCTCTTAGCAGCCATAGGTGCTGTATAGTGGCTGCAACGGGGCAAGATTCCGTGAGTGTTTCTTGCTCAGCAGGAATCAAGCAAGGAGCGGGGTAGGGGGCTCTCCTAGCGCTGAGTGCGCGTCCACCTGGCCTCAGCGTATTGATTGCTGTTATCCCTGGGGCAGTAGAGACGCCTGTGTGCTCTGCCTGAGCTGCATGTAGCAAGCGCCCTGTGTGACTGGCCTACAGAATACGTGGCGCTTTCCCGTCCCCCATGCCTCTTACCTCTCGGCACCTCGGTGGGCGATGCAGCCTCCCGGATCCTTTGGCGTGTGAGAGGCAGCAGATGATAAATTGCGCCGAGTGTCCATGAGCGCACTACCCTCCACCCGGTGGCGGCGGCCGCGAGAAGAAAGGCGTTCCAGTCGGTTCTCCCCACGGCGTCCGGTGTCGCCGACCTACAAGGGGGGTCTGAAGTGGTGGCCCGATCTCCTTACTCCCTGCTGCAGTGACCCCATACTATACACTCTTTATACCTCATTTTAGGGTGCTGGTTCCGGCCAAGGGTTCTGTGCTTCTCCAAAACGGTTTATTGCGGGAGCTCTTCACTTCCACCATGCGTCCTACTTCCAATCGACTTCCCGCAACCCAAACCAAGCTCCTCATACCAATAAGACTAGTTTGTTCTTCTAGCCTCATTCTTAAATGTCTTCAATTGTATACTGAAAGTAATTGTCGGATCCTGTGACCACACCTGATAACACATGGTATCAGACAGAAGAGACAGACACATATCACGATACTGTACAATATCCATAAACACCACGATTCCCTTCTCCTTACAATCAAGGCTTCTAATACAAAGACTTTTGTTCTCTATCATCTTCTCAAGGTTGGAGAAGTTGGCCCTCTTACTTCTATCTTGAAAACAACTATTCACAACTAGGTGATACTTAGACCACCAAGACGATACTGACAATCACTGTGTGTCCCGACAGGTGTGGTCTAACCATGATGGTAATGCAAATTGCTTCAAATTCATATACATTGACAAACTAAATTCAAACACACCAATTCGGAATAGAGGGAATACCAATCTACAAACTTGTTGCAAAAAAGAATATTTTTGTATCTTTTATTGCATTAATACACACAAACCTCCCAAACAACGCCTAAATCGAGCGGCTTGATTTTGGTTGCTTTATCTGAACCTCTTCATTTCTGCCTTTTCATTTGAAGATGCACATTTAAAGTTTTTTCAAGGTTATCTAGATAGTATTTGTTATTCTAATTAATTCCCCTATATCTGAAATTTCTTATATAAGACAATGATAAAAACTTTCTTCTCTTTTTGCCATGTAATACTGTCAGTTATGAATTGATCATGTGCCTCAGCTGGATAGCTGAAGCGCAATTGTATTTCATTAGACAAGGATTTCCGTTCTTAATCCAAGACTGAACACACCGATATTTATTCTGGATCCTGTGGTTACTATGGAATGATTCTTTCTCCAGCTTACTAGGATGCTTTAATGAATAACATATCATGAATTCCGGATCGTACTGCGCCCTTAAGAAGACGTGGGTTATATCGGGATCCCACTGCATCTTCTTACAGCAGACCATAGCATAGTCCTGCTGTCCCCCTTCCATCCATATTAGAACGGGTCTCTTGGGCATGATCCAAGCAAAGAACTGCGGATGTACTACTAAGGTAAGGAAATATCCCCATCTACTAATGTTTACTGATCTTTTTTAGGGACTCTGTGTTATAATATCGATGTGTTACCTTTTGGAAATTTACTATTAGGTCTCCAACCCTGGCCCCTTTGGCTTTGTTTACAGTCTACTGTAGCATTACTTGTTACGAAGTAGATCTGTACTCAAGTGTGGTGAGTACTCGTGCCCCTATTATGGGATTTTAGGTCAGCTAAATTGTTGTAGACTGCTATCATAGCACAGCATGATCATTGTATATTTGTTCTTCCTAAAATGATAACTGATGAATTAGAAGCTCACAATCCATACCTTTTTTTATTCAACCCAAAAAACTTTTTTATTCGGTCAAGACAATATACAGTAATACAAACAGAACTACAGTATATGTCCATTTTAAGACACCAAGATTTCAACTTTTATCCCCACAAAACACAACCCAGCATCACCTCCCCAAATCCTCTACCAATTTAGAACAGTAAATATCCATTACAATCCAAATAGCAATAGCAAAATATAAATAACAGGTCAGTTCCTGGCTCCACAAACAAAAAAAAAATGTACCCTTGCTGGTCGAGACGGCCCCTCCATCCACCCACTACAACAAGCCAAAGACTACACATCCCCAGGAACCTTCATACACAGGAGATCCCCAACACCCTCAATGCCTAAATAAGTTCGGAAAAAGCAAGACCATAAGTATGCCAGGGTCCATTTAGCCCCAAATTATATTACATCACTTAAGATTTTGTCTCCCCACTCGCTTATCAATACACACCCCTCTCCCAGGATCAATCATTCCTCAATTCCACATTATAAACAAACTCCTTGTGCTGTACGGAGGTTCTGCATCCGACCCAATGTGACGCTATTAACTTCCTTGCCAAATAAATACAAGTCAGACGTTGCGAGTTAACTTCTTCTCGAAGACCTCTGAAACCGTTAATTACCCCATAACCCATCTCCCCAAAATACAAACCTAACAGATTCATTTCCTCCACTGCTAATGTTGAGAAAATTCGCCCAAGTCGCTTCAATTGGACTACTAAAAATCCAATATCGCCATCAAGTTCAGCAATGGCAATTGCCAGAACCCATATGCATCAGAGAGGCCAGGGTGCACATGACACCTAATTTACACATATGGAGAGTCCGACTAATATCCAATTTTAATGCAGAAATAGAGGAGTTCTGTAAACATCGCGATGTACTAAGAAATAATTTGAGGAATCGAATGCTTCTCCACTGACTCCTCCACTCGAAATCAATGTATGTCTTCAGTATCACCCTCACCAACATAGTTAGTCTCAGAGATAGGCCAATATCCTCCTTCCCACCTACTACGTAAATCCTAAATACCGGGTTTCTAGACAAAAAAGTTTGCCAGACCAAAGAGTTTTTTAAATAAAGTGGCTATATAGTCCCCTGTGTCTTTGTTTTGATGTTCTTGACCCCGATTCATTCGAATAAACTATGGCATTAATATTGAATTGTGTCTGATTTTTCCCTGCAATTATAACCAGCGTGAGCCCTACACTGTAGAATATGTATAGCTGTGTATGTCGGAAAACGGCAAATTCCATTTGCAATTGCCAGAAAGAAAACTTTTAAAGCACCCCTCTGATCCTGTAAGCAGTTGAAGACATATTGAAGCCCCTCAGATGCCCAAAAAAGACATCGAATCACTGGAGCACCAAAACGGTTTGGAACAACCATGGGTTCATTACCCAGATCTCTGTATAAGGATTTGCCAGTCAACCCTGAAGAACCCAAAACCACCCTCTAATATATTCCACCCAACCACAGCTTATTGCACTCAAAATATAAAGTTGGAAAACTTTCGGAGGCTGCACTAAAAAAAGTCTTTTGTCCCAACTCCAGATAACCATAAAGATTGGGAGAATTAAAATAGTGGCGTTATTAATTTTCAAGATACAATCCTAATCGCCCCTCCGCCCCCCATTGCCCCATCCTCTCATATATGCAGATGTGCTTGCCAAGAAGTAAACCTGCTTCTGGACTAACGGAATTGCCAACCACCCCATCGTCCCCTTTTTGCCAATTGATCAGGAGTTTCTAGCTTTATTCCTGTTGGCCTATGCGTCCTGCCCCAGAATAATGCTCTGTCAAAATAGCATTGACACTTTTAAAAAAAGAACTCTCTGTGAGGAGCCAGATTGGAGACGTTATCTAGGAGGTACAAACAACTGGGGCACTCCAATCTTTCATATAACCAGAATATTGATATTCCTGCTATCCGATAGAATCGGTAATTTCTTACCGCCAGACGTCCATTTATTTTCTAAAATTTTAACAAGCAATGGATCCAGATTCAACACTCGCGGCCAAATTCCTGTAAATATCCACCTGAAATAAATTTATACGCACAATGTATCGGAAAGAAATGAAACTAGAAGTGGTATATCTCCAGTGAAGAGATAAATTGATCCACCATCATCCACTGGCATAATGGATCAGACTTCCCCAATTAAATTCACAACCCAGCAGTAGCGCCACGACCATAGCTTTTATAAAAATGTATTAATTGCCTCTGCAATAAGTCCCGCCTAGATATTTAGCCAAAAAAAGGGGATGATATCAACAGCGTATACACGGCTATTTTGGTCCTCCCCCAGCCTCCTCATCCTCATAAAGGCCTTCAATATGGTCGTCTTGACTCTAAATCAGAGCTGCTAAACAACGGTCAATTTGGCCAAGTCGCAAAAAGCAAATGGCGAGACAAAGGCATCCCCTGCCTTTGTACCCCCTTGAATCTGCAAATCAAACATCTGACTGATTGTAAATCTATTGGACTGCACCTTGGCCTTGGATCAGTAAAAAAAAGCCTTAATCCTAGGATAAAAAATTTTATGGCCAAACACACCCACTTTTATTGCTAAACACCGGCCCCAACAAGAATCCCCACCACTCACACCAATCTATCATAGAAGGCCTTAAGTCCATCTAAAGGAAACAAATTGACCTAGCCCCACATTATCAAACAGGGAAGCGTTGCAGTTCAGGTATCAGTCTACACGAAAACATTAAGTGGACTATCCCATTCTGTGGTATAAAACCCCCGCCTGATCAGGATTTCACGACGATCTGAATACCCCACCAACAAACGCATTAGTCAGTTTAGCAAACACTTTAGCTAGCATTTTGTATCCACTGGATTCCAACGAGAAATGGGCCTTATGACACAGGGAGCACATTCTGGAACTTTATCATTTTTAAATAACACTCTTATTACCGTCCGCCTCTTTGCACTTGAAGCAGTTACCTTCCCTGTTTGTCTAGCATCCAGAAAAACCTCCAACAAATTATGATAACAGACACCTCCAACCAAATGCTATAATCTGAACATAACATCTCGTGTACCGGTCAAAAACCAACCAACCCAGGGGACGTTATTCCTTTGTCCAGAAGTCGTAACAGCCACCAAACTATCAGTTCCACTAGACGTAGAGTAGCAACCAACTCCTCTTGCTGTTCTGGCACCAACAGGAAGATTTCTATAACCCCTGTAAATATTATGTTGAATCTGAGAAGGGGAAACCTCAAGTCTTTGATGTATAAAAATGTTTATAAAAATCCCCCAATATCCCCAACAACATCCGAGGGTTTTCTGTCATTAAGGTGCCTGAGGCCATGTCGTATAGCTTGGTAAAAAACTGAAGCCCCTCGTTTGGGAATTAATGATAGGTAGGCTAAGTAACCGGGACCACGCGCCTGCTCCCTTTTCACCAAAATAAAGTTTGCTTTTAAAAAATCGTTTACTGTTTTTCCTTTTCAGCAGCATTACTAATAGAAATGTGTTCTAGCGTATCTGACCTGCGCTTGACTAAACCCCCCTCAGTTTTTCCTCCCCGTCTTGTGCGAGTGCGGAGCAAAACGAATCGATTCGTCAGCCACAGCATCGAACATCTCCACCGATCGAATTGTGCGTTAGATAGTCACAACAGGATCAGTTTTTTCTAAGCTCGCCTCCCATCTTAATCTTCAGGCGCTAATTTCTCCCGGCAGTCTCCCAGCCCCTCTAAGGTAACGCCCCTCTCATAGTGATCCCACAACTATAACGGAATGGAGGCTAGCTGTCCACATCTTCAAGATCAGAAAGAATTCCTCCAAATCCTGACGCCAATTATAACTGTAATCCATTGAGAGGGCAAACCAGAGAAGCATTATAATCTTCACCCCGTCCTCATATATTTCCTATGAATAAATCAGGAATTTTAATCTGTATCCGCATTGGCGAATGATCAGAAATGAGCGTTTAAGATACCCAGTATATAAGTTACCACTTTGACATCCAGCCCGCTGCATTACCCCAAATCCATATCTATACTAGACAATGTGTAAAACCGTACTAGAATAACATGAATAATTGAAACTCATTAGGGTGTTTAGCACGCCGAGATGTCAAAATTTCTCAACTCTCCAATCATGTGTCCAAACGGTGAAGTTCAAATGCTGAGGGTTGTAAGTTACATTATTTGCTGATAAATTTATCCTAATGTGGTCCACCACAGTATAAAAATCCCCTCATGAATAAGGACCTACGGTAGACATCAGGATACACCATCCACAAAGCGTTAAGCCACTAGCATTAAAAGGTACTGCAATTATAAGGCGTCAAGGTATATAAATGTTTACCAAATACAAATTTGCGAATACAAATATTTTTACAGTAAACACAATATTATTCTCTATACGCATCCCGCCATTCTCTCTCAATAGCCCAGGACATTCAAAAAGGAATTGGATTATATGGGTAAATAATACTGACCTGGCCACCTCTGAATCAAATTACTTTGTGTAAAGAGATTGACTTCGCTCAAACCCAACCCAATACCACTTTGAAGCCATTGTAACTCGTATCGGACACGTAAATTGTGTCTCTTGAAAAAAACCCATTATAGCTGTGCTTGATATTGAGAAAGAAAATTAAAACAATAGCATATCATTTGCGTTTTTCGGTCCTCAGTCCCTCTGACATTCCACGGAAGACGCAGTGTTCTCTTATCCGCCATCCGCTAACATCACTGTGAGTCCATTAAGTGACCAAAGTACTTTAACTGTCAATATGATTGGATGGAAGCGCCGTCCCGACACACTGGCCGTCACAAAAGTAAGCAACGCAATAGCAATTCCTGGGAATATAAACCCTCTCTGCCCCCCTCTAGAAGAATAAACATGAAAACCCACGAACCTGTAAAAAAAAATTACAAGAATACAAGAACATTAAAAATGTGCACAAATTCGTAAACAGCCCCCCTAAAAATGGGGCTCAAAGTAGTCCTACCCGATGTACGACCGAAGTGAAGGCAACAGTTAACGCATAGAACAACAAAAACAGTTCTTCTCGCAACCAATCCCTGCTCCTAAACATGTAATTTAAAATGAACAAAAGAACCTGGGTTGGAGTAGGACAAAAAAATAAAGCAAGGAAATCAGAGAGGGGAAGTGAAGAAAGCAAGTATACCCGATTAGCACCCCAACATCTCCACCCATAAACCTCAGTAAGCTGCGCAATAGTGAAGTCTGAAGACATTCAGGACAATTACCCCCCTGCAATAGCTTCACATTGGAGTTTCAAAGAAATGCTAGAGATTAACGCCACCCACTCTGGAGTCTCGCTGTAGTAATAGACATGGCGTATTGCAACCCAAGCGCCCGGACCGGCTCTTGACATCCTGAACTGCGCTCTTCTTTTTTGATCCTCTGGAGAGAAATCCGGATAGAAGGAGATCCGACAGCTGTCCCACCAAGACTTCCTGCTGAAGGAGCGCTTTCGCATTATAGTTCCTCTATATTTTAAAGTGCATCAGCTTTTGCCAGCACTGCAACTAGAGCCTGGGCCCCTGCGACGATGGCGCATGGCGGACCGCCCCTGTGCGCCCTCCTCAACTGCCAAACAATAGAATGTACATAGAGCTCCACTTTCCAAGATATTATTGAGCCAGGTCCCCTCAAAGAACTCTGATGGTTTGAGCCCTCCGTTTTTTCGGGCACTCCACAATCGCCGGCACCATTGTTTCTGCGGGAGCAAACTTTCCAGGTCTTCAGTCTTGCGAGTAGTGCCTTAATCAAATCTGAGAATGCGACTCACAGACCGGTGCAAAGGATGAGCGACTCCTCCAAATCACTGATTCTGGTTTCAGCAGCTTTGACCCCCTCAAGCATATTGCGCATATCAATAGCCGCATAATGTTTATATCCCTTTAATACCACCAACTTGGTGTAGTCAAGGTGGATAAAGCAGTTATGGCATTGGGTGAACAGCTTGAGCACATTCTCTCCAGTTTAGGCTCCTCTGTAATCTCACTGCTGTGCTTCGTAAACAGGAGCTGACCTCTGTGTATTTGTTTTAGGTCTGGCTCCTGAATGCATGCTGCTGGCACTTATCTCTCCCACTGCCTTCTTGCCTGTCTGTCACCCTCTACGCTTTGTATCAGCCAGCAAGATCACTTGCTGTTGCTTACTGGGAGTACTCTATGCCAGCAGGAAGAAGGTGAAGGGGTATGGGCATAAATGGGCAAATTTAGCCAGTGTCCCATTTGGGTACCATCCTGCTTGCTTCCCTGCTGATCTTTGCACGTGCCACGCAGCCCCTGGGCTCCTTGTTCAGCCCCACTCTCCCCTTTCTGCATCTCCTTGTCTTGTGGCAATTCATCGCACTCATAGGTCTGAAAAGTGACCATCAATACTCCAGTGAGTATGAGAAACAACTCTGCTTGGTTGTCCACGGCGTTTGTAAGTCCTATGCGCCTGCTCCAACACTAGGAATTTACAGGATCAAGTGCTGAGTCCCTCTTAGAAGCTGCTGCTCAGCTGCCAGTCAGAGGCTCCGCCCCCAGCTACATCCACTTTAATATGTTTTCCGTCCGCATGGATTAATTTTTAAAACCTTTTGGTGACATACAATCGAGCCTTAAAGGCACAGTTTTGCATATTAATTTCCTATTTGCACTTTGGACTGAAGCTATAGGTACATGTTGCAATATATGACCCATTTACCACTGTACTGATTATGTTCCCTCATATCTCCCCATAATGTGTCCCTTGTGAAGATCTTTAGTTTTCTGCGGAGTATCGAAACATTTTGGGACTAATTCTGAGGGTCTACTAGGGCATTGTTAGAATTTTAAAAGGTTAAGTTCCTTCCGAGGACACCCTAATCGATCTACTGGGGTAAGTCCCCCTTAGACCATGTCCCCATGGCACCAGTTTGCGGCCGCAAACTTTTACATGGGCCACTATGGAAAACCCGTGCAGTAGTCCCCACTGCACAGGTTTTCTGCCCTGTGGTTTATCAAACCACCAGCGGCCCGAAAAAAAATGTATATGTTCATTCTTCCGTCCGGTTTTCACGGAGAAAAGCCGTCAACCTGCGGCCGTGTGCACGGCACAAAAACTGGGCAAATACCGGTCAGTTAAACCGACCGGTATTTGTCCTGTGCGGTGGGGACGCACCCTTATACTTCTTCTTTTTGTCTCCAATTATTGTCAGACTTTGTGACACTTTTTTTTGTTTTGATGGGACATACATTATGTTTTATCCTTATAGATGTTATACATTTTTATATTGATATCTATTAAACGTTACATTTTATGATTTTCCCTTTCTGTGAATATATTTTTATAATCAGGGATTTGTAGTGGTTTGTATTTATCCACTAGCGGATATCGTTAGATGACATGTATATTTTATAGGACAGGTTACAGCCTATGCACCGCTGCAGTGCCATGGAAAAAATGGGAGACCACACAAATGGTTTGAAGGACTTGGGCACTCCAGCTTAAAACTAGCAGGCGCAACTGGCTCTTAATTCTAATCCAAGTCTTTCAGGCGAGACTTTGATGGCATATCCTATTGACATGCCATTTAAGTAGATCTTGGAAACACATCTTAAAAAGACCCCAAAACTCTAATTTGGCTTTAAATTGGGGTAGGAACAAAAAAACTAATTCCAAATTTGTTTGTTTGAATTTTAGACCTAGACAGTTTTCACACATGTGGCCCATTGTGTTGCCCAGGGATACATATCGTTTCTAGATAGAAGTAATATATCCCTGGGCAACTTAACTTTTACTGTCTTCTACTGATGAATAACTGATAAGACAACTATTTTGGTATCTGGTTACATATGTTACCTATTATTTCTGTATAAATATCTGTGCATTTTATAAATGTGGACCAGCTGCAAACGATGGAGGTTGTTTGTAAGCAGTAGATAGAAACTAGTGAATACAGTGGCTTCCTGTCAATTCACAAGTACCAATTGATATCTAAAATAGTCTACTTGTAAGGAGCCAATGGCAGGGGCACTATAAATCCAAGTGTGCGGTATGATGGTAATGTGGGCCTACCCGGTAGTATGCTGGGACTTGTAGTGTGTCGACAGAAGGAACCACCGAGACACAGCAGCTTTGAGGTCTATTCACGGTATTTCACTTTAAGACATCCAGTTACAGTCGACAAACTTTGGTTTAATGTAGACATATCAATGTATTTGAAGAGACATCATTCTCTTGTTTTACTTCTCACTTTACGGGTGTTTCTGAAGCACTTGCAACACAGCCAAGCAAGGATTGCCTTTAAGCACTCCTCTAGCGATCTTCCAGGCCCAATAGCTATGACATACACCTGCTCCAGTAAACAAAGGCTAGAGGTGTCACATTCCTCTATGGAATGTGGACATTGCTGTTGGCTACCCAGAGCTAGCAGCCTCTGTACCATCTTCCTCTCTGACAGTTATCCTCAACACTGTTCCTCTGCTATAGCTTTTTCTAGTCTTTGTCTCCTTTAGTTTCTTCTTCTTGCTCTGTGAGTTTCCTTTCTGTACTCAGGCCTGGTGTAATAGCCTCTGCTTCTGCTCCACCATTCGCCGATAGGAAAATGACCCTTCTTTGCTGTAATAACTGGAACTTCCTATCCCAACAACAACTTTAACCCTTTAGAGCTCTGGAGCCTTGTGCTCTTCTGTTTAAACCCCTATGTTTTCAATGTTCCTATAACAGGATTAGCTAGGAATAGCAGAACTTAGATGTCAATCACTGCTGTAGGACCACCCACAGCCTAACCTGAAAGTGTATGCCTGAAGCTGCCTGTGAAGAGCAGGCTCTGTGAAAAGCACTGGTACCTAAAAAAAAAAGTTCAAAGTCATCATCATTAACTGACACTATACATATAAGACCACTAGTAGAGTGGTTGTGTTTTCTACAAACTCATGGTCATTACTATAACTTTGTTGAGGGGGCCCACTCAGATGCAAGAACATTGGGGCTAGTTTATCAATTCTATAACTTAGACTAGACAGTCTTAAAATGTGCCACAATTATCATATATTCTAACAAGTTTATGGGAAAAGACCTTGGACTCTGCACCACCACCTATTGGATGTAGCGCTCTTCAAATCCCATCCGACTCATGGGGCCTTGCAGTGTAAAAGGATTAAAAGCCATGCCAGTTAATGCATCTGCTAAGCTGTTTG
>JAODAL010065820.1:0-18044 GCA_025379985.1 Phyllomedusa bahiana
AACAAATGGACATCACTATGGGGGGGAATCAGCGGGGTTCTCTTGGCAGTTCACAAGCAGAAGGTCAGGGCAGGCAGAGTTCTTTGGTTGGATCACAAGCAGAAGATCAGGGCAGGCTTTGTCATTGCCTGGGCATAGGCATAAGGTCAGGGCAGCCAGAGTAGTTCTCTTGTTACTGGGTCACAAGCAGAAGGTCAGGGCAGGCGCAGGTTTTTTTTTTTTTTTTTTGGCGGGTCACAAGTAGAAGGTCAGGGCAGGCAGAGTTTTCTCATTGCCTCATAACAGGCATAAGGTCAGAGTAGGTGGAGTTCTCTCATTGTCAGGGCATGCAGAGTTTATTTGTTGGCGGATAACTGGCAGAAGGTCAGGGCAGGGGAAGTTTCCTCATTGCCTGTTCACTTGCATAAGGTCAGGGCAAGCGAGTTTCTTTTTGGTGAGTCACAAGCAGAAGGTCAGGGAAGGCAGTTTTCTCAAAGCCTGCTATCAGGCAGAAGGTCAGGGCAGGCGGAGTAGTTCTCGTGGTGCCAGGTCACAAGCAGAAGGTCAGGGCAGGTGGAGTTCTCTAATTGTCAGGGCATGCAGAGTTTATATGTTGTCGGGTCACAAGCAGGAGGTCAGGGCGGGAAGGATTTTCTCATTGCCTGGTAACAGGCATAAGGTCAGGACAGGCGGAGTAGTTCTCGTGTTGCCAGGTCACAAGCAGAAGGTTAGGGCAGGTGGAGTTCTCTCATTGTCAGGGCATGTAGAGTTTATATGTTGTCGGGTCACAAGCATGAGGTCAGGGCGGGAAGGATTTCTCATTGCCTGGTAACAGGCATAAGGTCAGGACAGGCGGAGTAGTTCTCGTGTTGCCAGGTCACAAGCAGAAGGTTAGGGCAGGTGGAGTTCTCTCATTGTCAGGGCATGTAGAGTTTATATGTTGTCGGGTCACAAGCAGGAGGTCAGGGCGGGAAGGATTTTCTCATTGCCTGGTAACAGGCATAAGGTCAGGACAGGCGGAGTAGTTCTCGTGTTGCCAGGTCACAAGCAGACGGTTAGGGCAGGTGGAGTTCTCTCATTGTCAGGGCATGTAGAGTTTATATGTTGTCGGGTCACAAGCAGGAGGTCAGGGCAGGTGGAGTTTGTTTTTTTTGGCGGGTCACAAGCAGAAGGTAAAGGCAGGTGGAATTCTCTCATTGCCTGGTAACAGACATAAGGTCAGGGTAGGCGGAGTAGTTCTCTTGTTGCCGGGTCACAGGCATAAGGTCAGAGCAGGTGGAGTAGTTCTCTTGTTGCCAAGTCACAAGCAGAAGATCAGGGCAGGTGGAGCTGTCTCACAAGGGCAAGAAGAAGCTCAGGGAAGGCAGAGTTCTCTTGTTGTTGAGTCACAGGCAGGAGGTCAGGCAGGTGGAGTACTATCCTAATCGAGTCACAGGCAGGAGGTCAGGGCAGGTGGAGTACTATCCTAATCGAGTCACAGGCAGGAGGTCAGGGCAGGTGGAGTACTCTCATTGTCAGGGCATGCAGAGTTTATATGTTGTCGGGTCATAGGCAGGAGGTCAGGGCAGGTGAAGCTTTTTCGTTGTTAGGTCCCAGTCAGAAGGTCCAGGCAGGCAACCCTTGATTTTGCTCAGAAGACTATGAATAACAGCAGCAAATTGGCAGCAAACCAAAGGGGAAGGTGCCCTTTACGTAACCACAGGCAGAAGACCATAGGCTGTAAAATCTGGGTGGCACGCACCACTCCTTTTCAAGGCCCAGGGCAAGTACACGCCCATCTTAAGGAGAAAGCTGGCAGGTAGTGATCCCAATAGCCAGAGAGATAAGGGCGTCACACCGTATGGGTAACATACTGTATATGCGAGCTATATTGATACCTCAGCAGGGGTGATAAAGGAAGCCAGAGGAGCAAGAGTCCAAACACAAGTCTTCCTTAGTCTAAAACAAAAACTTATAATGTTAAAGTTCCTTCCTTGGTCTGACGGAAACCTGGCTGACGCCCTCCGACACAGTCTCTCCTGCTGCTCTCTCCTTTGGTGGCCTCCACTTTACCCATGCTCCCCGCCCTGGCAACAAGCATGGCGGAGGTGTTGGCCTTCTCCTGTCAGACACCTGTTCCTTCGCCCCCATTCCGCCACTACCTTCCCTCAACCTACCCTCCTTTGAGGTGCACTCTGTCTGCATCTACTCCCCCTCCAATCTGTCATCTACCGACCACCAGGCCCTGCCACCACCTTCCTTGATCACTTCGCCTCCTGGTTTCTCCACTTTCTTTCCACTGACATCCCCACTATCATAATGGGAGACTTTAACCTCCCCATCGACACACCCCACCTCCCGCTGCCACAAAACTCCTCTCGCTCTCCTCTTCCTTTGGCCTCTCCCAGTGGACCTCTGGAGCCACTCATAAAGATGGACACACACTCTGGACCTCGTCCTCACCCGCCTCTGTCCCCTATCTGACTTCTCTAACTCTCCACACCCTATATCTGACCACAATCTCCTTACCTTCACCACTATCTCCTCCCCACCCATGCCTCCTGTCTCACACCAAGTACACCCCCCACCGCCGCATTAACCTTCAAAAACGTAACCCTCACACACTCTCTGACTCTCTTGTATCTCTCTCTACCATATCCTCTTTAGATGACCCTGACACAGCCACCGCTTTCTACAACCACACAATCACCTCCTCTCTTGACTCAGTCGCTCCTCTCACACACAACAGAACCCACAAAACAAACAGACAACCCTGGCACACAGACTCCACCAAACAGCTGAGGCGAGCTTCCAGAATTGCAGAACGCGGCTGGAAGAAAACCCGTTCCACCACTGACTTTGCCTCTTACAAACTATCACTACACACATTTAAGTCCGCACTCGCCTCAGTCAAACAGGATTACTTTATCAAAGTCATATCCTCCCTGTCCCACAACCCCAGACAACTATTCAAAACCTTCAACTCGCTTCTCCGTCCACCAGCACCTCCTCCCCCATCTCTCCTTTCAGCGGATGACTTTGCCACCCACTTTCTAAACAAGACCAACCTCATCAGAGAGAGCATCACTCCACTGTCCCCACCACCCACACCCCTGCCTGCACAGTCCCCACCACCAGCCCCTCTACCCACAGAGTTCCCACAGCCACCACCTTGCACTTCCCCCCTAACTTGCTTCTCCACTGTCACTCATGACAAGCTCTCCTCTCTACTCTCCAAATCCAACCTCACTACCTGTAACCTTGATCCACTCCCATCTCACCTCATCCCAGACCTCAGCCCTGTTATACTCCCAGCTCTCACCCATCTCTTCAACCTATCACTAACCTCTGGCATCTTCCCTTCTCCATTTAAGCATGCTACCATCACACCCATCCTGAAGAAACCATCTCTCGACCCCTCCTCTCTGTCCAACTATCGCCCCATCTCACTGCTTCCATTTGCTTCGAAACTCCTCGAACAACACGTCTACCTTCAACTGTCCTCCAATCTGTCCTCCAACTCTCTTCTTGACCCACTGCAATCTGGTTTCCGATCCAATCACTCTACAGAAACCGCCCTAACCAAGGTCACCAACGACCTAGTAACCGCTAAAGCCTCACGTCACTACTCGATCCTTCTCCTCTTAGACCTGTCCTCTGCCTTTGACACTGTTGACCATTCCCTCCTGCTACAAGTCCTCTCACCCCTCAGCATCATGGACTTGGCCCTTTACTGGATCTCCTCATACCTTACTGACCGGACGTTCACTGTCTGTCACTCTCGCACCACCTCCTCCTCTCGCCCTCTCTCTGTTGGTGTCCCCCAGGGGTCAGTCCTGGGCCCACTACTCTTCTCTATCTACACTCTTGGTCTGGGTCAGCTCATAGCATCACATGGCTTTCAATACCACCTGTATGCTGATGACACCCAACTTTACATCTCCGGCCCAGACATTAACGCTCTACTGTCCCGGATCCCAGACTGCCTATCATCCATATCCTCCTTCTTCTCCTCCCGTCTCCTAAAACTTAATGTAGAGAAAACTGAATTCATTATCTTCCCACCGTCCCACTCCATCCCTCCACCTGATCTCTCTATCATAGTCAATGGCTCTACACTCTCACCGGTCCCGCAAGTCCGCTGCCTTGGGATAACACTTGACTCCGCTTTGTCCTTCAAACCCCAAATCCAAACCGTCACCTCTGCTGCCGCCTCCACCTGAAAAATATCTCCCAAATCCGCCCATTCCTTAACCCTGTCACTACAAAAATGCTGGTCCACGCATTTGTCATCTCCCGTCTCAACTACTGCAACATCCTTCTCTGTGGCCTCCCACCTAGCACTCTTGCTCCTCTTCAATCCATTCTCAACTCTGCTGCCGTCTTATCCATCTCTCTCCTCGCTACTCCTCTGCCTCCCCCTCTGCCAATCCCTTCTCTGGCTTCCCATTGCCCAGCGAATTCATTTCAAGCTACTAACCATGACCTACAAGGCTCTCCATAACCTCTCCCCTCCATACATCTCTGCTCTAATCTCCAGATACCTCCCCTCCATACATCTCTGCCCTAATCTCCAGATACCTCCCCTCCATACATCTCTGTTCTAATCTCTAGATACCTCCCCTCACGCAATCTCCGCTCCTCACAGGACCACCTTCTCTGTTCTCCTCTTATCAGCTCCTCACACAACCGTCTCCAAGATTTCTCTCGTGCCTCCCCCATACTCTGGAACTCACTGCCCCAACACATCAGACTCTCCCCAACTTTCACCAGCTTCAAAAGCAACCTGAAAACCCACTTCTTCAGGATAGCCTACGACCTAGAATAACCCCGCTGTCACTACACCCCACAAACATGTCTGCCCCTCACCTTCTGTCTCTTTCCCCCTTCCTTGTAGATTGTAAGCCTTCGCGGGCAGGGTCCTCTCTCCCTCTGTACCTGTTGTTAGTCACAGATTGTCACTATTGTAAATGTTTGACTTATGTTATGTATGTAACCCCCTGAATGTACAGCGCCCTGGAATCAATGGCGCTATAAAATAAATAATAATAATAATAATAATAAATAAAGTTCATGGCAATAATGGAGATATATTTTTGTCCAACTTCCTTTTAGGTACCTGGCAAGATGTCTTCGATAAAAGAAAAACATATGAAGGTGACTTCCATGTGGATGAGGACACCGTGGTGAAGGTGCAGATGATGAACAGACATGGACGGTATCCCGTGGACTTCTTAGAGGACTGTGTGGTGGTCGAGGTTCCCTACAAAGGAAATGTCTCTGCTGTGTTCATTATACCCGATGAAGGAAAAATGGAAGCCGTGGAGAAAGCTTTCTATAGTGGATCTCTGAGGAAATGGATGAAGGAGCTAAATTCAACGTAAGACCATCTTTATGTGATCAACCAATGGAATTGTTGGATCCATCTCCTTTCTTACCGGTTACCCCCGTATATGATTATCACATATAGTTTAAAAACTAGTGGTCACCAATGAGATACGATGTGTCTTATGTATGGAGACTGCTAGACAGTTTTCGGACATAAGGCCCTAAATTTTGTCCATTTTAGTGCGTTGTAGACCGTTGACTGACGACTGTATTTGACTGACTACTTCTTCTTTTTCTTTCTCAGGAGGATAGATCTGGCATTACCCAGATTTTCAGCTTCTTCCACAATAGACCTTACAGATGTGTTACGTAAATTAGGCATTACAGAGGTGTTCTCCGACAATGCTGATCTTTCTGGGATTACTGAAGCTCGTAAATTGAAGGTGTCGAAGGTGAGATGTACTCTATGAACCTCTTCTGTTATGCTATGGTTCTCACCCAATTTCGGACAATAGGGTTGTATTACAGATCCATATTTTAGCCTTCACTACCTTGTATGGGTGGAACAGGGCTCCATAACATCCGGTCATTGAATCAAAGGTGAAATATTATAGTACTGCTGACCGGTCTCACTACATTATAATGATAGGACCCCCATCATTATTAAAACAAAAAGTTTTTTTAAGTTTTTACCCCCCGTACCGACATTTGAGGTACTGGTGTGTCATACTGACAGTGTGGTTGTATGAAGTGGGCTCACACATTGAGTCCGCTCAAAATGAAGCAGATGACGGATGATTATTACAGCTGACTCCCACCGCTAACAGCAGGGAACAGAGTCGGCTCCAATCCTTGCTGTCTAACCCTTTAGATGCCGTAGTGTGGCACCTAAATTAATGAGAAACGGTGCTGCACACCCTTCCAAACGCTGCCCACTTTCCACACAATGTGATCATGGCATGCCCATCAGCTACTACGGCAGCTGGAAGCCTAATGAAGGCTTCCAAAGTCTCCATGTTATTACTTCTTAGTACTTAAAGGACAGACAGTGATTGGCTGCCAGGGGCAAGTGACCTGTCATGTGACTAGTATGCAACTTCCTGTTGGGTCCCTCACAATCTATCACATTGGTTTCTATGTGGAAACCCTTTATGAGGCTTCTTCATAACATTCATCTTCTATTAATGGTTTCTTGTGGTTTTTTTCCATACAGGCCACACACAAGGCCGTGGTGACCGTGGACGAGGAGGGCACAGAGGCCGCCGCCGTCACGGCTATTGGGTTTATGTCAATGAGCTTCCCACCGCAGGTTACAGCAAATCGTCCTTTCATGATGACCATCATAGATAAGGCGAATGGCGTCCGTCTCTTCACTGGAAGAATCATGAATCCAAAGGAATAAAAGTCTATGGGCCCCAGTTACTAAAACTTTCTGAAAGTAAAACTGTCTATGCTGCCCATAGCGACCAATCAGAGCCCATAGCAACCAATCAGAACTCACAGCAACCAATCAGAGACCATAACAACCAATCAGAGCCCATAACAACCAATCAGAACCCATAGAAACCAGTCAGAGCCCATAACAACCAATCAGAACCCATAGAAACCAATCAGAGCTCATAACAACCAATCAGAACCCATAGAAACCAATCAGAGATCATAACAACTAATCAGAGCCCATAACATCCAATCAGAGCTCATAGCCACCAATAAGAGCCCATATCAACCAATCAGAGCTCATAGCCACCAATCAGAGCCCATATTAACCAGTCAGAGCCCATAACGACCAATCAGAGCCCATAGCAACCAGTCAGAACCCATAACAACTAATCAGAGCCCATAGCAACCAGAGCTCATAGAAACCAATCAGAGCTCATAACAACTAATCAGAGCTCATAGTAACCAATCAGAGCTCATAGCAACCAGAGTCCATAGCAACCAATCAGAGCTCATAGCAACCAATCAGAGTCCATAGCAGCCAATCAGAGCTCAGCTTCCATTTTTCAGAGCAGTATAAGAAAAGAAAGCTGAACTCTGATTGATTGCTATGGGCTCTGATTGGTAACTATGGCCTCTGATTAGTTGTTTTGAGCTTTGATTGGTTGCTATGGGCTCTGATTGGTCGCTGTGGGCTCTGATTGGTCACTATGAGCTCTGATTGATTGCTATGGGCTCTGATTGGTTGCTATGAGCTCTGATTGTTTGATATAAGCTCTGATTGGTTGCTATGGGCTCTGGTTGGGTTGCTATGGGCTCTGATTGGTTTCTATGCGCTCTGATTAGTTGTTATGAGCTTTGATTGGTTGCTATGGGCTCTGATTGGTTGCTATGAGCTCTGATTGTTTGATATTAGCTCTGATTGGTTGCTATGGGCTCTAGTTGGTTGCTATGGGCTCTGATTGGTTGCTATGAGCTCTGATTAGTTGTTATGAGCTTTGATTGGTTGCTATGGGCTCTGATTGGTCGCTCTGGGCTCTGATTGGTCACCATGAGCTCTTGGTTGCTATGGGCTCTGATTGGTTGCTATGAGCCTTGATTGTTTGATATAAGCTCTGATTGGTTGCTATGGGCTCTGGTTGGTTGCTATGGGCTCTGGTTGGTTGCTATGGGCTCTGATTGGTTGCTATGAGCTCTGATTGGTAACCATGAGTTGTTATGGGCTCTGATTAGTTACTATGAGCTCTGATTAGTTGCTATGAGCTCTGATTGGTCGCTATGGGCTCTGATTAGTCGCTATGGGCTCTGATTGGTTGCTATGAGCTCTGATTGGTTGCTATGAGCTCTGAATGGTTGGTATGGGCTGTAATTGGTTGCTGTGAGCTCTGATTGGTGGCTATGAGCTCTGATTTGTAACCATGAGTTCTGAATGGTTGTTATTAGCTCTGATTAGTTGCTATGAGCTCTGATTAGTCGCTAAGGGCTCTGATTAGTCGTTATGGGCTCTGATTGGTTGCTATTAGCTCTGATTGGTTGCTATGGGCTCTGATTAGTTGCTATGGGCTCTGATTAGTTGTTATGGGCTCTGATTGGTTGCTATGGGCTCTGATTGGTCGCTATGATCTCTAATTGATTGCTATGGGCTCTGATTGGTTGCTATGAGCCCTGATTGTTTGATATAAGCTCTGATTGGTTGCTATGGGCTCTGGTTGGTTGCTATGGGCTCTGATTGGTTGCTATGAGCTCTGATTAGTTGTTATGAGCTTTGATTGGTCGCTATGGGCTCTCATTGGTCGCTCTGGGCTCTGATTGGTCACCATGAGCTCTTGGTTGCTATGGGCTCTGATTGGTTGCTATGAGCTCTGATTGTTTGATATAAGCTCTGATTGGTTGCTATGGGCTCTGGTTGGTTGCTATGGGCTCTGATTGGTTGCTATGAGCTCTGATTGGTAACCATGAGTTCTGAATGGTTGATAATAGCTCTGATTGGTTGCTATGAGCTCTGATTAGTTGCTATGAGCTCTGATTGGTCGCTATGGGCTCTGATTGGTTGCTATGAGCTCTTATTGGTTGCTATGAGCTCTGAATGGTCGTTATTAGCTCTGATTAGTCGCTATGGGCTCTGATTAGTCGCTATGGGCTCTGATTGGTTGCTTTGTGCTCTGGTTGCTATGGGCTCTGGTTGGTTGCTATGGGCTCTAATTGGTTGCTATGGGCTCTGGTTGGTTGTTCTGGGCTCTGATTGGTTACTATGAGCTCTGATTTTTTTTTATATAAGCTCTGATTGGTCGCTAAGAGCTTTGAATGGTTGTTATGGGCTGTAAATGGTTGCTGTGAGCTCTGATTTGTTGCTATGAGCTCTGAATGGTTGTTATTAGCTCTGATTAGTTGCTATGAGCTCTGATTAGTCGCTATGGGCTCTGATTGGTTGCTATGGGCTCTGATTAGTCGCTATGGGCTCTGATTGGTTGCTATGAGCTCTGATTGGTTGTTATTAGCTCTGATTAGTTGCTATGAGCTCTTATTGGTTGCTTTGGGCTCTGATTGGTTGCTATGGGCTCTGATTGGTTGCTATGAGCTCTGAATGGTTGTTATGGGCTGTAAATGGTTGCTATGAGCTCTGAATGGTTGTTATGGGCTCTGGTTGGTTGCTATGGGCTCTAATTGGTTGCTATGGGCTCTGATTGGTTGTTATGGGCTCTGATTGGTTGCCATGAGCTCTGATTTTTTTTATATAAGCTCTGATTAGTCGCTATGAGCTTTGAATGGTTGTTATGGGCTGTGATTGGTTGCTATGGGCTCTGATTGGTTGCTATGGTCAAAATAGACAGTCTTACTATTAGTTTTGATAACTGAGGCCCTGAGAGTGTAACGTCAGTTGTATAGACAACAAGACGCAGCATTGTATGTCCGGCTGTTGGTGCCATAAAGGAAAATCATGTTCCCATCTAGACAGTCTGTCCTATTACTAAAATATACCTGGTCCTATGTAAAATATACCAGGTGGATATATATAGTATATACTGACGTTCTTCAGTGACGTTCACCCACTGTGGTATAAGTTTGCCCAGAGATCATTTGGTCATTGTATAAAGGGTCTAAAAAAAGAGTCTGAATTTTCATATTTTTGATGAAAACTGTGAGAGTGGGAGGTGGAGCAATTTTCCGAGAGTGTCATGTGACTCGTCTGTCTGACAAGATGGCTGACCTTGCAATTTAGTATCAGAGCTGTGGTTAAGTGGGCTGCAAAACTTCCATGCATATATCCATGGCCCTTAGGGGAACAGTGGATTCCCTCTGTAGGCCTCTGGACATGGTGTGCTACAAGTCATTGGGGGCCCCTGGACATGGCAGGCTACTGTTTAGAAAGAAAGGCGAAGAAAGAGACGCAAAAATCAAAAGGCACAAATAATCATGAATAGTAGCTATATGGTGGGCCCCAAGAATCATCTCCACTGGTGGGACCAAAGAATCAACTATACTGGTGGCCCAAAGAATTATCTCATCTGGTGGGACCCAAGAATCAACTCCACTGGTGGCCGAAAGAATTATCTCCTCTGGTGGGACCCAATAGTCAACTCCACTGGTGGGCCTCAAGAGTCAACTCCACTGTTGGGCCTCAAGAGTCAACTCCACTGTTGGGCCTCAAGAGTCAACTCCACTGTTGGGCCTCAAGAGTCAACTCCACTGTTGGGCCTCAAGAGTCAACTCCACTGTTGGGTCCCAAAGATCAACTCCACTGGTGGCCAAAACAATTATCTCCTCTGGTGGGCCCAAATTGTCAGCGCCACCGGTGGGCTCTGCAATCAACGCCTCTAGTGAGCCCAAGATACCCTAGTCCAACACTGGTTTTATCATATGCATTTGGTTGGCTTTTTGCCAGCTTGCCAGACACATGACACTAACTACCACAGTGAAGTTACTTGCCCTATTGATAAATTAAGACTTAACTTGTATTATTATTAAAGAATTATACAATAGATATAAACGTCTCCCCAGAAAAAACAAAAACAAAAAAAAACCTAACAATGCCCTAGATTGTCACCTACCTAGCACATATGTGGAGCACTCGCCCCAATAAGGGTGACCCCACCCGGAACCTATGCCTATACAAAACCTAGTCTAATAAAATATAGCACTAGGAAAAATTCAACAAGTGCCAATAGATATATATAGACGAATAGGGTTATAGTGGATAAATAGCCCAAAGATTTCTACTTGTCTATAAATAAACAACAACGGATGGATCTATATTACATACACGTTCCGATACTTCTTGTCTAATGCGTTTCTCCCCACATAATTTAAGGGGTTCATCAGGGGTCCAAAAAGACACAGATAACCATCACATTATTACACGTCCATAGATAGAAATAGGTAACAAAGCAATATTCCTGAAGATATGTAGATATGGAGCGGCAGTCAAAACCAATTATTTAAATAGCCTGGTGAGCACACATAGAGCTTATATTGATAGACTAATATCAATCTTTGGTTTATTTATCCACTATAACCCTATTTGTCTATATATCTATTGGCACACGTTGATTTTTTTTCCTAGTGCTATGTGTTATCAGATTAGGTTTTGTATAGGCAAAGGCTCTGGGTGGGGTCGCCCTTATTGGAGCGAGTGATCCACATATGTGCTATCGCTAAAGAGGATATAAGGGAGAGCGCAATCAAGTGGAATAAAAAACAAACAACAGCTCCCAAAGGTGTATTATGTCCGCTCACCTTTTAAAGTTGTACAGAATGGTACAACACATATATCCAGCATAAATCGATGTATCGATATAGCCTCAGGTTCTCCGTCAATCTGCAGCCGTAGGACTCTCCACACTCGTGGATACACTCTGCGCTGAGGATCCACGGCAGAAGTACAAGTTCTATTGCAAGAAGGAGAAAAACTAGCGCTCGGAGAAGAAAAATCTAAGAACACCTGGGTAAGTTAAACCACTGGAGTGGTGTCTTAGTTTATTTTAGATAAGTAAAACAACGCGTTTCACCGGCATTCCAAACCGGCTTCCTCAGGTACCTGATGATATGGAAGGTGTTTCAGTCGACCTCCACAGCCTATCAAGGTCTTAGCCGCGCTTAGCATGAAAATAAGCAAGTGGCCCTTAAAGGGGTTGTCTCGCTACAATGATTGGGTTTTAATTTAAAGATCTTTAAAAAACAAGCAGCTTTGCAATATATGTTCATTACAAATGTCCTACTGATTTTGAGCTAGCCCTGTTAGTATTACTACATCAGCTTCTCAAATCTCTATAGCAGCCGACCTGTTGATCCTTATCTTACTGGCTGTCAGGTCTGAATGACTCATCACCTTTGAAGACAGGTCGGAGCAGAGAGCCCCTCCAGCACAGAATGCTTCTGTAGTGGAGGGAGGGGGAGGGAGGGCTCTGGCGTCTGTGTCCTGGATTAACCCTGTGTGTGCCTGCTTCCTCCTGCTCTCTACACAGATAGATGTGACAGCAGTGACCCTGTCTGTTACTATAATCATGATATGTCTTTGGAACTGTGACTATACTAATACTATACAGATCAGGGGGCATGTGAATACTTTATGTTCTCCTGTATTAGGGACACATCCTGAGTATAGTAACACTGCCCTTGTTGTTGCTGGAGATGTGGAGACTTGTAAGCTAAGCAGGGGATATAGGAACACATGCATCCCCTCTGCTCTATTAGCACACCACTTCACACTCATAGATCAGCCCTCTCCTGCAACAGACCTAGGCAGACACACACAGGGTGAACTCTGAGAGCAAACCCCCTCCCCCCCCTGTATAGAAGTTACGTAGCTGCCTGTGTGCTGATGGGGAGGGGGAGAGGGAGCAGAACAGACAGACCAAGAAGCACGCCCCTCAGTTCAACTTACCAGGGACACTGACAGGCTGAAAGCTCGTAATGAGACAACTCCTTTAAGGACATGTAGGGGCATTGGGATGACCTGCAACAGGACTACCGTCAGGTCATAAGACTTAACTTTTATTATTGTTAAAGAATTATAGAATAGATATAAACGTCTCCCCAGAGAAAAAAAAAACAAAAAAATCCCCTAACAATGCCCTAAATTGTCACCTACCTAGCACATATGTGGAGTTCTATTGCAAGAAGGAGAAAAACTAGCGCTCCTGAGGAAGCCGGTTTGGAATACCGGTGAAACGCGTTGTTTTACTTATCTAAAATAAACTAAGACACCACTCCAGTGGTTTAACTTACCCAGGTGTTCTTAGATTTTTCTTCTCCGAGCGCTAGTTTTTCTCCTTCTTGCAATAGAACTCCACATATGTGCTAGGTAGGTGACAATTTAGGGCATTGTTAGGGGATTTTTTTTTTTTTTTTTTCTCTGGGGAGACGTTTATATCTATTCTATAATTCTTTAACAATAATAAAAGTTAAGTCTTATGACCTGACGGTAGTCCTGTTGCAGGTCATCCCAATGCCCCTACATGTCCTTAAAGGGAACCTGTCACATAGGTTGTGCCCCCCTTGCTGAGGGCAGCAAAAGCTAATGTCAGACCTGCTGTTCCCAGCGCTGTGTCTCTTATTCTGTAAGATGCTGTAGTTTTAGAGCATTTAATGCTCAAATCTTATTCATGAAACAGGTGTTAGCTCCACCACCAAGGCTAGCTCCGCCCACTGAAGTTATTCACATGTTTCTACCTATTCAAAAGTAATAGGTTTGTCAGTTGAGGTGGGCGGGGCTAGCCTCCGATTGGCCCGGTTTGAAAAAACTGACACTTAAAGGACTCTTCGAGACTCTTCTGGCTGAAAAAATCAGATTTGAGCATTAAATACAAAAAATCCAGCATCTTACATAATAAGGGACACAGCGCTGGGAACAGCAGGTCTGACACTACCTTGTTTTTGTCTCAGCCAAAGGGGGGCATAATCTATGTGACAGGTTCTCTTTAAGGGCCACTTGCTTATTTTCATGCTAAGCGCGGCTAAGACCTTGATAGGCTGTGGAGGTCGACTGAAACACCTTCCATATCATCATGGTTTAAGGAGATATCCTCCATTCAACAGATGGAGGAGATCCATGCGGATCACTGCCAGTCGATTGAAAAGCACACGGTCACATAGGCGGATTGGGCGACTTTCTGTGGCTCATCGGAATATGTTGGGCTTATTGACACCTAGAATATCTTGCTGGCCATTCGAAACCGATGATCCCGGCTGACTGTAGGGACTATTGGGCAGTCTCCGAGACATGTGACAGGTTAACTGTCAGCTATCACCCTCGCCTCTCAGGGCTCACTTGCATCTTTGGCCCCCTCTCCTCTCCTAGGTCTGGCTCTACTTTCCCTTTTATTTTTTGGGGTTTAGGATTTTAAAGTTATAGTGATGATTTAAAAAAGTTCTTCCAATGGCTTTAGCTATCCTATGAAAAAGGGTAATTGTTACTAGTTTCAGCGATATTTCTGCTCCTCAGCAAGAAGATATTGCCCCTATTTCTCAACTTAGCGAAAAATGCAGTGTATCTTTTTCTTTTTCTTCTTTTTTACTGCCTGCTGTTCCCATTTATTGTTGTCAATGGTACAATGTCCAGATGGTGACTTTATTGACAGCCTATTCTTTTTGCACGTACAGACATGTACCTAAATGTATACTACCATTGGTTGTGCTATTGCAATGTTTTGTATTTGTTACTTGACTACTTCATAAAAAGTTTGGGAAAATGAAAAGTTAAATCTTTAATTTTTTAATTGGAAGAAACTTCCTGTGGGAGTTTTTTTCTGATGTATTGAGAAGTTACGGCAATTGGATCTTTGGCAGTGCCCAGTCTGTGGGATCCCCGGGTTGTTGTGGTTTTTTAGACATATGACACTCTCAGACCCATTACTACTCCTCCCGCCCTTACGGTTTCCAGTGAAAAGTGTGAACAGTGTGTAATGTAAACCTGGTATGGACACGGCTGGGCGATGTTCCCACATTGGACGGTTTTTAGGGTTTTTTTAAAAGGGGAGGGTTTTTTGGGGGGGGGGGGACAATAAGGAAAAAAGTAGGCCATGCTAAGTTCTGGGTCTCTCTCTCTCTCTCTTGCTACAGCCAGAGGAGTAGCTTTAGGGGGTGAAGAGGTAGCAGCTGCGTTTTGGCCCCGAGTGAGGGGGTTCAAGGCTCCTGTTCCACAAGAAAGACACCCAGTATATAAATTGAATGGTAGGGCGGGGGTGTTTTTTTAGATTTTTCATTTTGGGACCCCGGAAATTTTAAGCTATGTCGCTCCTGAACCCCTGGGGGAACAGTACTTTCATCAGGAAATGATTTATAAAAAATTTTTATGTGTGCATCTTTGTATGTATACGATAGAAATATATTGTTGGGTTGCGAACCCCCCTACAACTGGTCTGTATGTATATAGGTTTTTTTTTCTACTTGCAATTGTTGGGTTTTTATATAAGGGAGGACTTCCACTTTTGTTTTGGGGGTGCTGGTACTTTAAGCACCGGGTGTCATTTTTGTTGCGTCAATAGGAGAATTTCCAGGGGAACCCCGGGTAGGAAAAGGGAGGGTTTAAAAGAGCCATCCGAAATTAGACGAGTTAATTTGTGGTTGGGAAGTTTTTGGTTTCAAGTTAGTTTTTTAAGTTTTGTTGGGCAAAGGGGGGGTCGTCTACATGGCCGGCAGTGAAGAGGGGCAGGCGGGGCCCCAGGTCTAAGTAGAGGAAACCACTCAAAAGGTAAGAGGAGAGATTGAAGAAAAAAAGAGAGAGACAGAAGAGAAAAGTTAAAAGAAAAGGGTTTAAGTCAGTGTTAAGTGTTGTTCCAGTTAAAGGGGATGTATCGCTTCGTTGTTTCAATTTCTCAGCTTACTAATCCCCAAAAAGGGCATTTTTTTTTCCCCTCCCGCGGGTGTTTTTAATGAGGGTGAGAATCATCCCCCCCTTCATTGTTCTGCTCGCCCCCGAGCCCTGTTCCCCCCCCTTCATGTTAAATGCTCGCTCCAAGCCTTTTCCCCCCCCCCCCCCCTTTGTCTGGTCACAACTCACTGTTCCTTCACCAAAAAGGGGGGAAGATCTCCCTTGAGGAGAGCACCAAAAACAAACGGCGTGTAGGTTATGTATTGCCTTTTCCCCCTCAAATGCATCTGCATATCATAAGGCATTATGGGAAAGGGGGCTGAGAAGCCCATCCAAAGAGGGCGTTTTGGGTTCCAGCCCCTTTCCCATAATGCCTTTGTTCCTCCCCCTATGCAGTCTTATTTTGTAAGAGGGGGGTTTAAATACCCCCAAACCTGCTTAAAACTAGACAGTCTTCTTGAATCAGTCTTTATGTTCTTTTCCTCTTAGTGGAGGTTTGTTACATTTGAACCCAGTCTTTATGAAGGGAAAGATCTTTTCTATGCGGGAGATTAGGCCCCAGCAAAATTTTGCTGTTTTTGTTGTAGAATAGCTGCAGTGTGTTTTTGCTGGGTGTGAAAAGGAAATTGCTACGGTCCCTTTTTGAGTGAGAGAAGCAGGGATCGAGGCCATTTTGCGTTTTTCTGATTGTAGAAGCCTCAGTGTTGGGCCCTGTTCCAGGGTTATTCTGGGGCAAATTTTTGATATTGCGCAAAATCAGGGGGAGATACATCCCAGTCTTTTTGGTAATGCAGTTCTCAAGGAATATGGATTACGGCTCCTCTCCCTGCTGGCACAATACGGGAGCGGGGGAGAGAAAATGACATGCAAATTATTCAAGCGTATACGCGCCCGGTAATGCATGTCTATGGGCGACTTTTACTGAAGGGCCCGGATAAATAATTTTTCTTTTTTTTTTTGTGCAATGGGGAAAAGGGGAATTTAGACTTTTTTTTTTTTTTTCTTTTTTTTTATGCGTATAAAAAATGTATTTTTGAAATGTTGTACCTGGATACTTTTCCCTTGGGACATGATCACATTTATTTTTTTGCAATACTAAAATTAGCAGAATGGGGATGTACTAAGCTTTCCTGTACACCAGTTCTGTGGGGTGTAATGGGGGGTAAGAGGGGGGGTCTAGGTATGGACCACTGGGGGGGCGATCCAGACACTTTTCTGCAATTCTAATATATAGCAGAATAGTGTGCAGAAAAAAAGTTTTCCTACTAAAAACGGCTTTATTAAAGGGGTTGTCTCCCTAAAAAGAAAAGTTTAGAATGAGGGGACAAAAAATAGAAGATGTCCCCCCGGATCCCATTAGAAAAGTGTTATGGATTATAAGAACGGGCCATTTTAGTGTAAAAGTAAGGGTTTGCTGAACCCCGGTTGGGTTATGTCCAGTACTTTGTTACTGGTGTCGACTGAGCAGCATGTCCCACCCAGGTTGCAGACGGGGGTGGTAAATGTTGAAGAAAGAGACTTGGTTCCGGCGCAGGGAGGATGTGAGCTTTGGAGTCCTCCGCCCCCCCGCATCTCCCCTACAACGGCCCTTTTTAAACGGCGCAGCCCGGCCCCCGCCGACCGAGGGCCACCCTCACCCCTGCCAGCGAGCGGATGGCAGATACGTCCTTAGGAGCAGCCAGAGGAGCGCCCCCGCTTTCCCCCCCGCACCCCGCGAGGAAAACCCAAAAAATGGGGGCCCCCCCCCCGCGGCCCATGGAGGAGGAGAGCAGCGCCGTAAAATCCAGGTACTCAGGTGCGTGGCTGCCCCTTTTCCCCCGGCCCCTACAGAAGGAGCTGCCCCCCCTCCCGCTATAGACTTGGGCACTGGCCCAGGAAGTAACCCGGACATAGCCCCGAGCTGCAGGCCACTATTTAAAGGCGCCCCGCAGGCATCCCTGAGCAAACTGCGCATGAATCCAGGTGCAAGACAAGCTGGAGGAGCTGGAGCAAGGGTCCTCAGCTAGAGACGAAATATGTGCTGCATCGCAAGCTGTCCCCCTGCAAAAAGGTCAAGCAAACCCCCTTTGGGGGCCGTATGAAGATAGAAAACGCTCTGCAGGAGCAATCTGAGAATTGTGGGCCCCCTTTCCGGAGCAGGTGAAGCAGGCCCCCTTCGGAATCTGCCAATCTGCCCTCCCGCGGCGCTGGGCATTAAGCGCGCCTGCAGGGTTTAGAGAGGCATCGCATTGGCCCCAAAAACCCCTTTCTAGCACCCCCCCGGAGATCAGCGGAAAGAAGACCCCTACGGTCATCATCAAGTATCTTGACTAAACGATAAAACAAAATATCATTAAAAAAATATCGCAAGTGAAATCCCTCCCCGTTCTAGAGGGCCAAGGGTTTAATTTTTTTTTTTTTTCCAATTCCAAGGTAATTTTATTTAAGAAATTGAAAAATTACGGGAAAAACCTAGAGTAAAGTAACAGCGTGCGGGTTTCCGCAAATAATATCAGTATCATAAGTGAATAAA
>JAODAL010065821.1:0-18044 GCA_025379985.1 Phyllomedusa bahiana
GGCCTTTTTTAAAATATTTTGCATACTCTTAGTCAAAATCTGCCCCCAAAATTTGTGCACATATGTGAAGTTAGGGAAAAAAAAAGAGAATTCAAATGAATGGTCTTTTTAACTGCAAACTTAAAACCCCCCTTTGGCGGGCCCCCCATCAGAAATTTCAGGGCCCCATACAGCTGAAACCCCTGGGCCCCTCTTCCCCATAAACCCCCACTTGCAGGGGGCCCCCCTTTCATTCACTGGGCCCCGTACGGCAGTACCCCCCTAACCTTTTAAACGGTGGCCCTGCCCTGGGGGTTCAACCCAAACCAAACCCTTAGATCAAAATTTTTGATTCAATTTTTTGGTTCTTTAAAAACCCTTGAAAAGGGGTTCTCTTTCTTCCCACTTAAAAAAAAACACACAACAAACTGCAGCAAACATCTTAAAAATTTTTTTTTTTTTTTTAAACTTAGGCATTTTTTATTTTTAGGGGGCTTTTTGGTGTTTTTATTTTTTAAAAAATTTTTTTCTGGTGCATTTAAGGTTCAGAGAATTCCATTCTAGAAAAAAATACTGTGGCCAGAGTTTAGAAAGAAGATGCCCCAACCCCAAAAAACCCAAAAAAAAATAAAACAAAAATATTTTTTTATTTTTCCCAAAAAACTTTAACTCTGTTTGGTTTTCCCCCCCCTTCAAAACCTGGGACACATTGATAGAATATTCATATTTTGTCTAAAATGCTGTCCCCTTTTTTTGCTTCTGCCCTCTAAATTAAAAGGGGAATAAAAGAGTGGGGCCCAACCCCTCTTTTTTGCCAAAAAACCCTTTTAAAGGGAACCCTTTTTTAAGATAGTTCCCGACCCCCAGAGGTGGGACCCACACCTATCAACTTTTAAAGGAAATTTAATTATTATAAACAGTTTAGAGGGGAAAATTTTTCCTTTAAACGGCTTCGGGTTTCCCAAAAAAGCTTAAAGGGGGTATCTGCAAACAAAGTTTGGGTTTTTAAAATTTAAAGATCTTTAAAAAACAAGCATTTTTGCAAATAATGTTCATTACAAAATGTCCTACTGATTTTGAGCTAGCCCGTTAGAAATTTCAAAACAGCTTCTCCAAAACCTAATAGGGCCCACCGTTGATCCTTAAACTACCCGGCTGTCAGGTCTGAATGACTCTTTACCTTTTAAGACCGGCGGGGCAGAGGGGCCCCCCCGCACAGAATGCTTTGGGAATTTGGAAGGGGGGGGAGGAGGACTCTGGCTCGTTCCTTGAAATTTTCCCTGTTTGGGCCCGCTTCCCTCCCCTCCTACACAAAGATGTGACAGCATTTACCCCCGTCTGTACTATAATTTAAAGATATTCCCTTTTGGGAAAAGTGACTATACTAATATTAAAACAGATCAGGGGGGATGTAATACTTTTTTTCTCCTTATTATGACACATCCTAATATAGTAACACTGCCCTTGTTTTTTTTGGGCGGGGGTTTTTGGGGGGAGCCCTTTAAAACTAACAGGGGGAATTGGGAACCCCCATGCATCCCCTCTGCTCTAAAGCACACCACTTCAAAACTCATAAATCACCCTCTCCTGCAACAACCAAGGAAAGGCCCACACAAAAGGGGTGAACTCTGAGAGAAAAACCCCCCCCCCCCCCCCCCCCCAATAGAATTTAGGGTAGCTGCCTTGTGCAGATGGGAGGGGGGAAAGGGGGAGCAGAACAGACAGACAACTAGCACCCCCCCTCATTCAACTTCCCCGGGGCCCACTGACGGGCTGAAAGCTCGTAATGAGACAACTCCTTAAAGAACAATGAAAACGGAAAAACCCTAAAAATGATTTCAAAAGATTTAAATATCTACAAAAAGCCAAAAAGAAAATTTTTTTCAAGAACCCGCCAAACAAAAACCTGAAAAAAGGGGTCTATATCGCCCAAACATTCCCCCTTGGGTTGTCCAGGCCAAAAACCCACATAAGGGGAGATTTTAAATAACATTTTAACATAAACTTAAGAAAATTGCAGCCCCAAAAGGGCCCCCCAATTTTCCAAAAGTAAAAAAAAAGTAAATTTTTTCCCACATAATAAAACACACTTTTTTCGCCCTCAAGAGCCTTTTTTCAAGTGACAATGGTATAAAAAGGCCCGAAATTAATACAAGTGATTATCAATCAAAATTTTGTCAATAAACAGAAAAAAAACCCCAAAAAAGGTTAAAAAAAACCAATCAATCAATATAAAATGTACAGGGGACAATACAAAGTGTGTTAAGGGCAGTATTTTTGTAAAAAACAACACTCCCAAATTGGGTAGACAGTGAAAAACAAAGTAAAAAGCCCGTAAATTAAGGGGGGGAGACCCCCCATCACTCACCTATATGCATAATAATGAACACTGAAATGATAAAAAGACTTTCCCTCTGGGCCTTTTTTTTTTTTCTAAATCAAAAGGGCATGTCCCCACGACAGGGGTTTTCCGGCCCGGGTTTTTTTCACCCTTTTTGGGGGTTTTTTTTCCAGACCCCTGAAAAACCGCCAAAAATTTACAAAATTTGGGTGCTCTTTTAAAAACCCGTGCAGCAGCCCCCCACTGCAGGGGTTTTTCCCCCCCGGTGAAACCCCGGCCCAAAACTTTAGATTTAAGCACCATTTTTCCCACCCGGGTTTCTAGAAAAGAAGTGCTTCTCATGGGGGGAGGAGAGCGGGTTCTCGCTCTCGGGGAAAAAACCCGCCCCCCCCCCCCACCCCCCGAGCCCTGGGGAGGGCCGAAAAACCCGGGAGAATCCGGGCCCCCGGCGAAGGGGCCCGGGTATTTGTCCACTGCCGTGAGGAGGCGCCCTGAAGGGCGAAATTTTCCCGGAAACGCAGCCGCAAATTGATGCCCTCCCTTTTATAAATTTGGACGGTTTTGCCCGATCCCAATTTTTCATACGTGCCCACCCAAATTTTTCACATGTTGTGGAATAAACTGCAGCAGATTGTATAGAAGCTATAATTATGAAATCCAAAATCTAAAATTTTAGTTTTTCCCAAACCCCTATTTTGTTGCAGATTTTAAGGAAAATTTTTGAAAGCAAAATTTTCTACTAGGGCAAAAAAAAAATTTGGGGATTTAAAAAAAAAAAAAAAAAATTGGGAAAAATAAGGGAATGAAAATTTAGGAAAGTTTCTTTAAAAACCCTTTAAATAAAATAAATGCTTTATGTTATATTTGAAAGGGGAAAAAAAAATTTTTTAAAAGAGAAAACTCACTCGAAAATTAAAAATTTTTTTTGGGTCTTTTTTGGGGAAAAAAATTTTTTCGGCTTGTAGCCGCTAAAACCATAAAAAGGGTCGGGGGCCTTTGGGCTTTTCCAACTTAAAACTACAAAAAAAACCCCCTTTTCCCCCCAACATGCTTTTATGTAACCCTTTTATAGTGGGAAATAGGGACTGTAGTTTTCCCAACACGGGAGGGCCGCAGTTTGACACCCTTCCCAAAAGGGGTTTTGCATCTGCTTGATTCCCTTTTTTTAAAAAATTTCCCGAATTCTTTGTAATATTTTTTAAACTTTTTTAAACCCCGACTCCCATATTCTCTAAAGCTTTATCGGATGATTTTTTTGTAATTTGCAAGTTTCTATCGTTATAGATCGAAATTTTTGAAAAATTTAACCTCCCTTGGGCACTTTTATCAACCATAATATAACCGCCCCCCCTTAAATTTTTGAGCCCCAAAATTAGCCCCTAAATACTCTCCAAAATTCTCTCCCATTGTGGGAAAAAAATGCTTTTTTCCACGGGGTGACCCCTTGCTTTACAATTTGACCCTTAGGTCTTTTATAGTGTCCGAGGGCCTGACTTCCCCGGGAAAACACTGAGGGGTCTTAAAGGACGTAAACCCAAGATTTCAAACTTGTTTCCAATAAAAGTTTAAACCCTTTCCCGGGACTTTTCCATATCAATGTCCCGGGAAATTTTTGGGGGGCGGGGACGGAACAAAAACCTTTGGAAAAAAATCCAAAAAAGAAAATAAAAAAGGGGGCCTGGTGTTTTTTTGTTTTGGGACGGGGGGGGTTAGGGGGGGCGGGGAAATTTCTTTTTGGAACTCGTGGGGGGCTTTCCCACGGGGGGGCAAGCCGGGGGCCCGGGGGGTTACAGGTTCACCACTTGTATAATTACATAGCCGGGGCGCCCCTCAGCTGCCCAATGACAGACATTTCAAGTTCAATTTGCTTTTAAAACCCTTTATTCACGGGTACAAACCCCTACAAACAAAAAAATTTAAATTTAAAGAAAAAATTTAAAATATAACTATTATACAATACTACAATAAATTTTAAGGGGAGTTTTTAAATCACTAAATTGGCCCCCTTTTTCCTTTTGGGAACTCTAAAAAACCTTAATTTGTGTTTAAACCCAAAAGGTGGGAAAAACATGCCCACCCAAACAGAGTTCCCTTTTGGGCGGGCCTAAATCCCGGGGACCCCCCCCCGCTTCCCTTTAAAGTCCTTTTTTTTTTGGTTTCAAAAAAAATTCAGGGGGCGTTTTAACTTGCTTCTACTAGGCGCATAGAAAACAGATCTGTAGTTTATACCCAACCCATCGGCCGCCATCAGGAAATCAAACATTTTCCTGTAGCTATAGCAACCGGGGCCCTTGGCAGCCTACAGGAGCGATCAAAACAGGTCGGGAGCTTTAAAACCCCGGGTGCTGGCAGCCACGGGAAAAATAAACGGTCGTAGCTAAAAGTTTACCATGCCCGGGGAGCCTATCAGGGAGATCGACCATCTGTTTTCTATATCAACCAGTGCTAGCAGCCAATCCGGGGGAAAATTCAAGAGTCTGTAAACTAAAACAAACCCTTTCTGGGCCAAACCTATCAGGAGTGATCAAACAGGGCTTAGCTATTTGCAAACCAGTGCTGGCAGCCTATCAAAAGATCAAACAGGGCCCGTACTATAGTGACCTGAGGAGCGATTCAGCCCATACAAAAGGGGGGTATCTCAAAAAAGGTAGGACACTGTTTTAAAGAACCCTATTGGACACGGGTTTTGGGCCCGCAGCCCGCAGGGTGGGCGCGGCTCACCCGTGTCCCCCCCTGGGTTTACCCGCACCCCGGGGGGAGTGGCGCCCCCGGGCCGGGATGCGACCGTGGATGCACCCGCTTCCCTTTTTAGCCAGCACTTACCCTGCCCGCCCCCTTTCCCCACCTCCCCCCTGCCGGGTTTCTGCGCACGCTCCCATTTCCCCAAAGGGGGCGCGGGGGCACCCTTTCCAGATTTAAAAGGGCCCGCGCCCCAGTAAATTTGGTTTAAATTTCTGGCCGCGGGCCCATATTTTGGAAATACCTCCGGCCCCTTCCCCCCCCAATCTATTTTGCCCTTGCCTTTAAAAGAAAGCATTTCCCTCAGTGCGTCCTAGTGTTTTTTACCTGCGACCCTTTTTCCCCACGTCTCTTTACCACGAACCTTTACCGCCTGCCCTGACCTATCTGCCCCATCCCCGACTACGATTTGGGGTCACCTTTTGGTACCCCCCGCTGGGACCTCCCCACCACCGCAGGGTTTTCGCTCTAGGGGTTTGCGACCCGGTAGGGCTCCCCCCCACAGCAAGTCCCCCTCCCGCTTTGCAGCGGGCTCTGGGGAAAACCGGGGCAAATTAAAACCCCCTCCCCACTGGCTTACACCATCGCTTGCCGGGGGGCCCGAGGATCCCCCTAAATCCCCGTTACACAAAATTTCAAAGGACTTTAACATAGAACCTTTTAAAATAGAAACCGCAATGCTTTTTTCAAGAACCTCTTTATCAATGAGCCCCCACGCCAGGGGGGGTAAGTATAACTAAAAAAGGGTCCCCTAGCAAAATAAGATGGGGACCCCCCCACTAGAGATGGGGGAATTTATTCTAAAGAAGTGGGTTTTTGGGTTTTAAAATTTTTAGAAAAATTCGATTCCCAAAAAGAAGTCAAGTTTGGGGGACTTCGGGTGAACGAAGCGTTTTTTAAAATTTATAAAATGGCGCAGCACATGGCGCTACATGAGGGAAAGCCCTTGGGGGGGAAGAAGGGCATAGCCTTCATGAAAATGGGCAAAGATGAAGCCAAACAGAGACCCGGGATTCGTGACTCACCGCACTATATAAGACCGAGCGCGCCGCTGGGAGCCACACTCCTCCAAAAGTACTGAAACAAAGGGAAAGGGGCTGCCCCCCCGGGCTAAACTCTTACGGAAAAAATTGATTTTTTTTACAGCGATTTTTGGGGGGGGTTTTCAAACTTGTCTCAGAGAAAACCCTTTTCTTTAAAGTTTTTATTTTTGAAATTTTTTTGGGGGATTGGAACTGAAGTCCAGTGTGTGGGCCATGGAGCTGCTATACATTTTAAAAGCTATCCGCTCACAGACATTTAATATCCAAGGGTTTTCTAACCCGTTCCTGTTTTTATCCAAATTCCAAATTAAATTTTTTTGGGTTTCCCCATTTTTTTTTGCGCAATTTTGATCCAAGGGTTTTAATTTAAACTTGTTCTGCTGTTTGGTCACTAAAAGAAACGGTTTTTTTTCATGCCAAAAAGAAATTTTGGCTGGGAGCATAATTCAAATCCGAAGGTTAATTACAAATTTTTTTTGTTGTTTTTGTTTTTGTAAAAAACAAAGCCGTTTTTTAAACGCTACAAAGCCCGGGAATGGTAGGGACATATTTAATTTTGGGGCAATTTACATCCAAGGGGAAATAATTTTTTTTTCGCAGTTGTATTCAGTTTAAAAAAAACTTGACCAAAGGGCTTTCCCCTTCCCCCCCCGAAAGACTCTGAAAAACCCCACCAAAGTCTGGAAAGCAACACAACCCCTTATTGGGCAGGGCCCCGGGGAGGGGGTCAGCGGCCCCCACCTTCCTCAACCGCCTCTGTCCCACCGGGTTCCCCACCCAAGATCACATGGGTTTTGGCTCAGCGCCCTAAAAAGCAGGTTGGAAAATTGGGGGGGCATCACAGCACTTGGGCAGCAAAGAAAGGGGGCCCAATATCCCCACTTCTGCGTAGGCGGCAATGTTTTAGATGGGGAGAGGGGCAGGGGAGGCATTTTTGTAAGGCACCTCGGCATACCAACCTTGTGGGGACAGCATGACGAAAAACAAAAATAATGATGATTAGCCACCCACTTGGGAGCCGGGTGAGGCAAGGGCTTCATCATCTCAGGAAAAAGGGCTCAGCTTGCCATCAGGAGGGGCGACCCACAAGTGGGGAGGGGGCCGTGAGTCACAGGATACAGCAGTGGGGGTCGGGAGCCAACGGCCACGGGTAAAAACCCCCTTTTTCGCGGGTCCAAAAGTAGGGGAAAGGGGGGCTCGCGGCAGCGGGGGCAGTAGTCACCAGGCGGACGTTGGGGGGGAAAATCCATACTCGGGGGTGTGGCAGTTCTTTGCAAAACACCAGGACTGAATAGGGTATATGTAAATTTTGGGGGAAAAAAAAGTAAAGCAGGGGCCAAGGAGCAAAACGGGGGGGGGGGACCCCCCCCTGCGTCAACACATGCCCCCACCACCTGCCTGGGAAACGTGGCCAATTGGGGCCACCGCCCCCGCAGCAACAGCACAGCAGCAGCAACGGCCAGTGACGCAGCCATTGCACCAGTCAAGGCTCCACCACCTCTGCAAAGGGCATTTTTTTTCCTTGACATTCTCCCGGTCCAGATGCTCCTCTCCTTCTACCATGGGCCAGCAGTCGTTCAGCGACATTGCAAAGAGACAACAGAAACATCCAACCCCTAAGGTGCAGCAGCTGAGGGGCTCCTGTCCAAGTTGTTGGTACGCAGTCCCCCCCTTTTCCAAATGGTGGACTCTGCACCATTCAGAGAACTAATGGCTTGTCCCGGCCGAGATGGAGAGTTCCAAGCCGAAAATTTTTTTCCAAAAAGGGGAAAACCACATTCTAAATATTAGAACAAAGGGGGGGCCACCTTAACTTATCGGTTTGTTCCAAGGTACCCCGCAGCGCGGACGCTGAGCTGTAAACGGTCATGGCCAGTCAGTCCTTTAGGCCCACGGTGAATTGTTTTTCCGGCCCGGGCACACCAAAAATTTTGGGACAAACGGGCCTTTCTCCTCCTTGCAAACTGGGCCCTCCCCAATTCCCCCTCCTCCCCCTCCACCACCACCACATCTCACCTCCACAATACTCCCATCATACCACGTGTAGGACCAGGGGTGTCAAGCGTTCTACACCTCTTGCCTGGGCGAACGAATCACACGGGGAGGAACGCCCGCGTCATGCAGCAAAAAATCGATGTGGGGCTTCCCGCGCAACTGCAAAATCAACCATGGACGACAATGGGAGTAACAGCACCGAGGAGGGGTCCATGCCCCTCATGGCCACGGTTCAATCTTTACCATGGGAGTTCATGCTGACACCTGCCGTTTGTTAGGCCATTCGAAGGCGACTTTTTTTTGTGCCAGACTACGGGATAATAACGTCCTTCCACTGCTTTTGTCCTGGAACAATGGAAAAATCTACTGGGGGGGACTGAGCTGGTGACACATCTCGGGGGCCCCATATCCGGGGGGGACTGAACTGAAGGGGGGAGGAGGGGGACATTAAGCAAAGCATTGTTGGGGAAATATGGGTTTTCTACCCATGACAAAGAGGGGAGCAGGGCACTGGGGGAGGAGATGGGGATGGGAAGACGGCAATGACCCCAAGCACCGGGGAGTATACAGTGGAGTGGAGGGAGGGACCCCTCGGAGTCATTTGGCAAGGCCCGCAGCAGCTTATTTCCGGGTAGTGCCAGCCCAATATCACACCGGGGAGAGGATGACTTTTTGGCTCTCCCCCTATTGGACCCCCCCTACCGGGCCAAAACGGGGCCTTTTTTCCCCGCCGGGGGGGGACAAACCAAAATATAGGGAAACCTCCGTATCAGGTGGGCCCCTGCCTAGGGCCTCGCCCTCCCTACAGGCTGACCAGAGTTCTTCACGTCACTACTACTGCCGCGGCTCTGGGGGAAGGGTAGGGGGGTAGGAGCAGTACCCGCTCCATCAGCAGCAACCTAATGGGGATCACTGATGACACTTCCCTTCACCCCCATGAGGGGGTAGTCCCACACAGCACGCCGGGACAACCCGAACCAACGGGTTGCCTACTTGGACAGCACTCTCCCCACCCCGTTAAAGACCCATTTGGACTACGGGGCATCAAACTGGATGTTGGGGCCCAAAATTCCCCAGTTTGCAGTGGAAAAGCTGTCCTCCCCGGGCCAGTAGTTGGGGCATCAGAGCGGTTTTTCATGCGACGGGGCCATCGTTACCCAAAAAGGGAAAACCCCCGCTTGTCCACGGAAATGGGGAACGACTGACCTTTGTCAAGATGAACAGGCTATCCCGGGTTTTCCACACAAAATCCTTAGGCGTCAACTACACAGCCATGACGCCCACCTAAAATGGAGAAAAAGTCTGGGGTTTAACACCTCCTCAGCCCTATTCGATGCCCCCCCCGCCTGAGCCACACATCCTGACAGTTTTTTCCATCTCCCCAAACACTCCCGGGCTGGGATTGCCACCCACCTCCACACTGTGTCATTGTGCCACTGTCTGACCTCATCGCCCGCCGCCCTCCACTCTTTCATTTTGCCACTCTGTGGCTACTCCTTTTTTGCCACCTCCAGAATTCTTTGCCACTGCCTGCCTCATGCTCTTGGCTGCCCCGTCACCTCCACACCTGTCACTGATGTTGCCACCTGAGCTCCATTGTTTTTTTCCCACTGTCGCTGCCATGACTTTATCAGGGCACTTTCCCCCCTTCTTTTTTGGTCTTTTCCCCCCCATAAGTCCCGGGGAATTTTATAGTAACGTTTCCCAAACGGGGGCATCATCTGCGTGTATACTAAAACACAACTTTGTAGGAAGACCAAACCAAGCTCCCTTGCATATTTAAGATGGCAAAAACGTTCTACAGCCCTGGGGCTCTTGCAGCCGGGAAATAGCTTTTTAAAACGCATTCTCCCGAAAAATAGGGACCGAAACTTTTTTTG
This sequence comes from Phyllomedusa bahiana, assembly GCA_025379985.1. Taxonomy (NCBI): domain Eukaryota; kingdom Metazoa; phylum Chordata; class Amphibia; order Anura; family Hylidae; genus Phyllomedusa; species Phyllomedusa bahiana. Next base: position 9,978 of record JAODAL010065821.1, read on the forward strand.
TCGGAAGATTGGCGAACACCGAATCAATTTTTGAGAAATTCGCCCACCCAAGTCCCACCGGGAAACGGGAAACTAAACGCAGCATTATTAAAATTAAAGGGGAAATTTAATAAAGGGGCGTAACTTGAACCCCTGGCCCCTAGTGCACAAAAAAATTGCCCCACAGCTACCAGTGCCATTTTACAATGGGTTCGAAATTTTTTTGGGCCCCCCGGCTACAGGGCTCGTAGATCCCCTTTAGCTCGCCCCTGTAAAAATAGTGCCGAAAATCAGAGAACTCAATAGTGCAGAAAAGACACCAACATTTATTCCCTAAAAAAAGGGAAAAAATTTTTCCCCTAGTGGGACCCCTCAACCCCCTGACTGCTGGGGTTTATTATGACTATACTTGCCCCACTTTGAATTGGTTAGTCAATACCCATTATATTAAAAGTTTTGATGTAGTATATGAAGGTTTTTCTTCCTATATCTCATTGTAGTTTTAGAAATCTCCCTTGTTAGAATAAAGCCACAAAGACAGCAAGTTGCATGCACCCAAAAAATAGGTTCTTGACAAGGGGGGGTTTTAACAAAATTGTTAAAAAGTTTTTCTTTTTGCTGTTTCACAAAACCTGCTCTTCACAACAGTTTCAGGCCCCCGATTCCTGTCAGGCGGGGTAGAACACAGCTTGGGCTCCCACTTCCTTTTCGGTTTTTGGGTGGTTCTAAGCTTCGGGCCCCCACTTCCTGTTAGGCAGGGGGGGGTATACAGCTTCAGGTTCTTACTTCCTTTTCGGTTGTGGGGGTTCTACACTCACCCCCCTTTTCCTATTCAAGTTGGGGGCGTTCCCCACAGATTCAGGCTCCTACTTCCCTGTTCGGGTGTGGGAAGTTCAACAAATTCAGGCTCCTTTTTCCTATTCAGGCTGGGGGCAACTCTCCAATTCACTCCATTTCCTTTTTTAGGCTGGGGGAAGTTCATAGCTTCAGGCTTCCACTTCTTTTTTAGGCTGTGGGATTTTACAGCTCGGGCTCCCATTCCCTGTTAGCTTGGGGGGGTCTAGACACTAACTAATATTTAGCTCTGCTTTTCTGCTAGGCCTGTTAGAGGGGCATTGGTAATGGGGGGGGTTTAAACAACAAGACACAAAGCTACAAAGCTCTAAAGGTTTAAAGGGGGTTTTGCCTGAGTAATGTTGACGGGGGATCCTCCAAAATGGGTTTTTAATCACTTTCAAAATTATGTGATTACAAAAATTGCACCCGAGAGAGCTACAGTATTGCTTAAACCCTTAGTTATTTAAAAGCTTGATAGATATGACCCGGGAAAGGGCAGGAGCGCTGGCCGGGCTTGCGCAGGCACCTTCTTAACTGTGAAAGGGAGCTGGAAGCCTTAAGGGGATGGGGAAAAATATGTTGTCTTTTTTTATACAAAACCCCTAGTTTAATGTATTACTGATAGTCCCCCGCTTTATCTGATGAAGGGAACATAAGAAGCTTTCAGTGCTGTGGAGAAAAGGGGTTGTCTTTTGATACAGATTTCCCCTAGTTTGTGTATTATTTGAGTGAACATTTCACTGATCCTTATCACGGCTTGTGCTCTGGCTGTGTCCTCCTCTCTCATCCAGCATTGCAGATAAGGGAGTCCCGGGAAAACCCCTTAATTTTTTATAAAAAAAAATTTAAAAAGCCCTGTCTGCTGACAAAAAAGCAGAAGTGAACCCCCATCCTGGAACTGCTAAGAGGAGAGGTGGTTTGGAAACCCCGGGGGAAACTTCTGTAAAAAACAAAAGAAAGAATTCCTAGCGTGAAAGGAAAAATCAGAGCAGCAATGTATGTGGGGAAAGGGCTTATTTACCTTCGCCAAGTTGTTTAAAAAATAACATATGATAAAATTCTCCTTTAAAGGGGTGTTATCTTCATTAAAAATCTTCAAAAAAAGGGGGCAGTGAAAACAACAACTTTGCATTGGATTCATTAGAAAGGCTTGTTTTCACATGCCCCTTTTTTGTGTTTTTATTTACAGATATCCAGGTGGGGCTAACCCCCTCCTTTCATTTCACTACTGAGAGCTATTTACATTCGTACACCCCCCGGTCGATTCACAGCTTTGTGCGACTGAGTTAGGGGCCCAAACATTTTCTGTTTCCCACCAGCAGAAAAAGACTGCAGCAGATTTACAAAAAAAAACTGACGTTTTTTTCCCCTTTCCCAACTCTCCTGCTACAGCAGACGTGCCATTTTTAGAAAATGTAATACATCCCCAGCTGTGAGAGATCTGCTCAGATTAGATTGAATACAGCCGTGGATTAACACTCTTATAAAATAAGACGCATAAGAGAGACCAGTGATATGTGGGCCAGAAGGGGGGGGGGTGATCTCAACAGTGAAGGGGGATGGTCATCCCTGGGGGGGGAAAAAACGCCCCCTGCATTCCAGAGCTGGGAAGCAAAGAAGTGTAATCACCGAAGTAAGAACGATACATCCCCTTTAAGGATTGAAAAATTTTTAGCTATTTTTTTTTGTCAAAACCCCATGTTTTTCGTCCCCCTTTTATACGTTTTTTATTTTCTCATTGACATAGCAGTATTTGGGTTTTTTTTTGCAACAAGATATACTTTTTAATGATACTGTACCATGAAATTATACGGGGAAAAACCATAAAATAGCGCAACTTTTTGTAAAGAGTTTCTTTTCACAGAGTTCATCTCATGGTATAAGTTTCATATTATCTTTATTCTGCAGATTGATACCATTCTGGTGATGCCAAATTATAGGGTTTTTCACTATGTTTTTAATACTTTGAAAAAAAAACAAAAACTTTTTTTATGGTTTCTATTGGCATTTTCTGCCTTCTTTTCCACCTTAAGACTTATGTGGTGGCTCATTTTTGTGTGTGGTGAGGTGTAGTTTTTATTGATACCAATTTGAAGCACATACAAGTTTTTGACTATTTTTTTCCAGAGGGCAGTATGACCAACCCCCCCCCCCCCCCCCACCCCTCACAGTTCTGCCTTGGGTTTTTTCCTATGGTGTTTACGGTATAGGCTGAATAACAGGATCTTGTGTTAGCTCTGATGTGTGGTTTCCAATTATGTTATTTTTTTATTTGTTTACTTTTTATATAATACACAGGAAAAAGTTTTTTTTTTTTAAATTCTTAAACCTATTTAGCCTTGAGAAAAGATGGCTCTGGGGGGACATGATTAATATATGTAAGTATAGAAATGTCCCTACAAAAAGTATGGGGAAAAGCTATTTCATGTAAGGGCTTGTTCACACAACGTTTTTGCTATCCACTTTTGGATCCGCTTTGCGCAAGCAAAGCGGATCCGCAAAACGGATCTAACAATTGTCAGTGTGATTAACATTGCTATCAATGTCAAAAGCGCATCGCCGTTCCCCGGGAGAATCGCCGATTTCGCTTTTGAGAGCTCTCCTGCGCTCCGCTTTAAGAAATGAAATGTCAATTCTTCTTGCGTTTTGCGCAAGAGAAGTCCCCATAGGAAACAATGGGGTGCGCTTTTTGGCTCCCAAAATTGGATCCAAAAGCGCAGCATAAATTTGGATCAGCTTTTTATGCCAAAAGCGCAACCGAAAAAACGCATTGGACATATGTCTGTGTGATATCTATCTATCTATCTATCTATCTATGTATATATATATATATATATAAGTAAATATATATTTTATAAATATAAATATATATATATATATATATATAAAATTATATTAGGTGTATTATATTATATATATTATATATAAAATTATATTTAATGAATACTAATAGTAGTTATTGTTAATTAATAAATATCAATTATTAATTGATACATATAAATTACTAATAATTATTAATTAATTATTATTAATAATTTATTAATAATTAATAGTAATTATTTAATAATGAACAATGATTATTAATTATTATTAAGTATTCACAATTATTAATTAATTATTAATAATTAATTATTAGGGTTAGGTTAGGGTTAGGGTTAGGTTAGAGCTAGGGTAGGGTTGGGTGGGTTTTGGGGTTAGGGTTGGGGGGGTTTAGGGTTAGGTTGGGGGTGGGGTTAGGTTGGGGTTGGGGTGGGGTTGGGTGGTTTGGGGTTGGTTAGGTAAGGTTGGGGTTAGGGTAGGGTTTTGGTTTTAGGGTTAGGTTGGGTTTAAGGTTGGGTTTTTGGGTAGGTTTGGGTAGGGGTTAGGTTAGGGTTAGGGTATTTTTTGGGGTTAGGGTTGGGTTAGGGTAGGTTGGGTGGGGTTGGGTAGGGTTAAGGTTGGGGTTTATTTTAGGGTTAGGGTTGGGGTTGGGGTTTTTAAATAATTATCAAAAGGGGTTTTTTTTTGGGGCTAGAATGGGTTAAATTAAAGTATTGATTGAAAGGAAGGCATTGAAAAGGATCCGAAAAAGCACCCAAAAAAACGATGCAAAACGCCCAAAAAAAGCATCACTGTTGGTTTTTTGGACCCGCTTTTTGGATGCATTTGGGGATGCAGTTTTTTGTTAAAAAGGGCCCCGTAAAACGGACAAAAACGGACCAAAATTTTGTGTGAACAAGCCAAAAACCCTAAAAAAGAAAAAAAGGAAATTTTCCCTTACTGGAGAAAAAAGGTTTCAATCTTCAAAAAGAAAATCCTTTTCCCAGAAAACAAAAAATCTGTAAATAGCACCTGGGAGCTGGTCCCAGCAGGAAACGGTGAGGGTTTCAAGAAAGACTTAGAAAACTACAAACTAAAGAAAATTAATATATGTAGCCGAATAAAATTTGTAGATCCAGTCTGATGCAGCTTGGGACAGAAAATGAAATCTTCCCTTTTGAGCAATTGGTTCTTACTTTATGGGTTTAAAAAGTTTTTATCAGTAGGGAAACTAAGCTTAAACTCCTTATTCCCCCCCTTCCCACTTTTTCCCCCACCCTTGGCTGAACTTGATGAACATATGTCTTTTTTCAACTGTACTATGTAACTATTATACTTTAATTTTATTTACTATTTATTTATAATTTTTATCTCCCCAGGTGGCAGAAGGGGCACACATTTACCTCTGACCAGGTAAACTTAAAAAGTTAAAGAGTGTTCTCACTATGATATTTTTACAACCCGCTTAGGCCCCCTTTTTGTTCAGTGTGGGTTTGGTTTACAGCTTACTAAAATTTCAGCTAAAGATAAGGTTGTCATAAGAAAGAAAAAAAATTTTCCCGTGCGGAATTGAATCTAAAATTTTTTTAAGAAGAGCAAAAACAAACAGCAAATTTTTTATTAATAATCTTATTTACCTTTCCTACATGTTTAAAGCTAATCAATGAAAATGGCCGGACTGAGGGTAAAAGCCAGACTGGGATTGAGTGGGCTTGTGTTTCGCACCTTCACATACCCTTAAAACCAAAATGACAAAAAAAATCAAATTTTGTTTGAAGGGGTGTCACAGGTGCTCCTGTCGCTCTAACTCTGAGCCACAGATGCACCCTTGGTACCGCCGTATCGTTGGGCTGCAGGTGCACTCCCCCTCCCAGCATGCTCCTGTGCTTCTCTGTGGCCGTGGGTGTGGCCCGCCCCCCTAGGGATTTCGCGGGTTGTGAAATTTAAAAGACCAGGGAAAACGGTAATTATAATTTGCCCGGGCCCGGTCCTATATTGTTCACTAGTGACAAAGAAAGATAATTGCCAGCTCACCAAAGATTAAGTCAGCGGCTGTAACGCCCGTGCAGGTACACCGTTAGGAGAAAACCTAACGAAATGCAGGAATTTGTACAGCACTGGAACATGGAACTCTCAGCCATAAAAATGTATAAAAATGTAGAAAGGACTTTACTGAAAAATATTAAAAAGTCAGCATCCAAGCAGGCTGAAAAGCGCTAACAGGTTGCGGGTGGCGTACCACCCTTGCTCATAGCATAATACAAAGTGTACAAAGTCTACTTATATAGGTGATCTAGTCTAAAAATCCTATTTTGCCCAGCCTGCCTCTAACTTCCCTGCTGAATCCATAGTGCCCTAGCCTATGCAAGAAAGTGTTCCAAAAGTTGTCCCTGTCATTCCCGTGTACCATACCATTTGCCTCCGTCCCTTGATCACGAACCTTTGCCGCCTGTCCTGGCCTTCCTGCCTGTCCCCGACTACGAATTTGCTTCACGATTTTGTACCACGCTGCACCTCGGCTGCAACCACAAGCATGTCGCATCGGGGTAGCGACCTGGTAGTGTTCCACCACAGCAAGCCCAACCTGCCTTGCGGCAGGCTCTGGTGAATACCGGGACATACTTAGACTCCGCTCCCTGGTGTGGTTTATACCACCTCTTGCAGTGGTCCAGTGGATCCACACCTGTGGTCGGCCGTTACGGTAAGCCTACTGTTTCAAGGGGTTAAAGGGGTTGTCTCACTACAAAGAATAGCTTTCAAAAGGTAGGGAACACTAAATGAAGACGTTTTCCAACTATATTGCTTTGTTCATCTTTTTTTGTTAAGGAGCTACAAGTGATTTTATCACCTTCTGAGGGCTCTCAGGTTTCCCAAGTGACCGACCTGTGTACTTCTCCCCCCCTGCTGTTTGTTCTACAGTATCTGATAGCAGGGAGTGACACACATCACACAGGACTTGGCCAGCAGTGAGAGCTTGTGTGTTATCTGATCTTTCAGACAAAAGACAGTAATTACTCTACTGTTTACATTAGCTCAGAAGCTTCTCTGGACCTCAGAGAAGGTAATTTAGCTAATCTAGACTAATAAACATAATAAACAGAGAAGTCTGGAGCTCATATGCTAATTGCAGACAGCTTGACCAGGAGTGACAGAGCAAAGCAGCATTATTTCATTCATGCATCCTATGAAACTTTGAGATGAGGAAACCCCTTTAACAATAGATTTTAATGTCGTGCCTTTTGCGGGTAAAATGGAGGCTTACCTGCAAAACCATGTGGTCATTAACAATCTATTGGTTTTGAATGCATGCAGCCGCCCATTCGTTGTGGATTCACCCTTAGAACTTTGGATAAATGTTCTATATAAGATTGAAAAAAAATTGCCTGTCACTGGAATAGGGCTGAGCTGTGGGGGCGCCGGGCAGGGCCAGGGGCTGGGTTTTTCTGCGGACTTGCAGAGGAGCGCTGTGGGCGCCGCCCCTATGTATCCAAGCATCAGGAACAGCCCTGCCGTACTCGGTGCAGGGAGAACGCTGATATGCACGGCAGGGCTGTTCCCGGCTGCAAGTAATTTAGTTGTTAAACACACACATCCATAGCATCATGTAATGTCTGTGTGTGGTACAAGTAATAGGTTATTAACCTGTTACTTGTACCACACACAGCCATCACATGATATACACATGGGGGCTGTGAGTGGCACATGAGGGGGTCACATATGTAACCCCTCATGTGCCAATCATAGCCTTCCCCTCCCCGACAAGGTTACATCTTTGTAACGGCTTTGAGTGGTACCTTTATATGTATGTGACATGTAGAGGTACCGCTCAGAGGTGTCACATATATGCATAGTTGCCAACCCTCCCGGTTTTGGCGGGTCACTCCCGCTAATGGGGGCCGTGTCCCGCCCTCCCGCTTGGGTGGCATAACCTCCCGCCTCTTTAGTGAAGCTGGAGGTTATCTGTATACAGAGGCATCGGGCAGCGTCTCTAGAACGCTGCCCGATGCCTTTGTCCTGCGCCGCCGCCGCCACCGGCAATGCTTTCCTCTTCAGAGGAAGCTAGGAGAGTATTGCGGGGGTAGGGGGCGGGGCTTAGCGGGACCCACAAAGCTCCACCCCTTTCTCCGAGTTAGAAGAACTCGGATGCCAGCAGGACAAGTGAGTGCAGGGAGGGGTGTGTGTGTGTGTGGGGGGGGGGGGGGGGAGGGGGGTTTTGTGGGGGGGGGGGTTGTGGGGGGGGGGAGAGGGGTGTGTGTGTGGGGGGGGAGGGAAAGGGGTGGGGGGTGGGTGTGTGAGGAGAGGGCTGTGTGTGTGGGGGGGGGGGCTGTGTGTGTGGGGGGGGGTGGTGGGGTGGGGGGGGGGCTGTGTGTGGGGAGGGGGTGTGTGTGTGGGGAGGGGGCTGTGTGTGTTTGGGGAGGGGGGTGTGTGGTGGGAGGGGGCTGTTGGGGGGGG
>JAODAL010065822.1:0-18044 GCA_025379985.1 Phyllomedusa bahiana
TGGGGCATCTGCGGGTCATGGGGACATCTCCCTGGAAAAAAGGGGGGCATCTGCCCTATTGGGGGAACTACCTGGCTGTAAGGAGCATCTAAGTGGCTATTGGAGGCACTACCTGGCTATTGGAGGTACTACCTGGCTATTGGAGGCATTACCTGGCTATTGGGGGCACTACCTGGCTAATGGAGGCACTACCTGGCTGAAAGGGGCACTACCTGGCTGTAAGGGGCCCTACCTAGCTGTAAGGGGCACTATCTGGCTATTGGGGACAGCTACCTGGCTAGAAGGGGGCATTAACCTGGCTACAGGAGGCTACTACCTGGTTACAGGGTTAAAATAGGCCACCGAGATACCTACCTATTGGGGCACTGTTTGGCGGTATCTCCCAGCTCTTCTGGATGCTGAATAGGCTATCCAACGTCCAAGAAAGCTGGGTGACGCCAAAACCCTAATTTAGCTTTCTTCCAGAGCCATTACACAGTTAGGTGGAGTAGGGTGTGGCTTTTTCGAATGGGGCGTGGCTTACATGCAAGATGGTCGTTGATATGCAAATTTTTGATACGGCGTGCTATGCACGCCGCCTTCAAATCTCCTGCTTTTTTACTTTCAAAAGTTGGCATGTATGGTGTAAAGTGTGCCTGAGTGTATGAACCTCTCATAAATCTGGTGTGTGGTCTACCTTGCATAACATAGCATATTTTAGGCACATAGCTAGCAAATCTAGGCGCATTCAAATGTGTCGTGCCTGGTGCACATTGTGCCTAGTTTTGGTGTATGACGGTGCATATATATAAAATAGGGCTATAACAGTTTTTTTGGTGCAAAGTACACAAAAAAATAGTGCGCCTCTTTTCTGACATGTCGCCCTTTACTTTGGGTCTCAGGAACCTTAAAGGGGTATTCCAAGGTGACCAGAGTTGGTACTGGCTAGAGGGTTTGGAGAGCTAGTTGCACATGCACAGCTCTCTCCATTCACCTCTATGTGGGTATCATGCATAGCCAAGCAAATATGTTGGCTGCCAAATGATTCATGACCTAGGCAGTTATCATGTAGCTATGGGCAGCAAACCCTGAATCTGTGGCCCCAGAGATGAGAGCAAGGATTTCTGAGCTCCCTCACTCCTTAATGCTTTAAAAAAAAAAATTGCAAGGAACCCCCTCAATTTATAATTGACAGCACCAGAACATTTTTACCATATAGTGGAAATTCCCAACACTCATCAACCAGTAGTGTAGCCACCAGAGACAAAGCTTGTGCCATGGCCCATGATAGGAGGTGCTCGGCCATAAACCACTTCACCTATTTGATGAGACTTTCATGTCATAGCAGCAACCTGCAGGAACGATTAAAGGGGTTGTCTCACTACAGGGATTGCTGCTTTTTATGTTAACGATCTTGCAAAAACAAGTCACTTTGCAATATATGTCCATTAACAGTGTCCTTCCTATTCTGAGATATCCCCTCCTGTATGGGCTGCATCAGCTCCTCAGGTCGCTATAGCTACAGACCTGTTTGATCTATCCTGATAGGCTGCCACCGCTGGTTGCTATAGCTACAGACCTATCCACCCTCTCATGATAGGCTGCCAGCACTGGTTGCTATAGCTACTGAACTGCTCAATCTCTCATGATAGGCTGCCAGCACTGGTTGCTATAACTACAGACCTGGCTTCTACTGCAGCCTAGTAGAAGCGAGTAAACACCCCCCTGAAATCAAAATGAAACCAAGAAAACAGAACTGAGGTCAGATGAATCAATGTAGTGAGACAACGCCTTTAAGGGGAACTCAATCAGATGCATTGATCTCAATATTAAGCTCCTGAGTCCCCCCTAGTGGGGTTGGTTGTCTCCAGATTCTGATTACTAAAAATTTAATCCAGCCTACACCAAATGTTAATAAAATAATATGTTTATTGTCCTCAGCTTAAATAGCATCATAATAAATAAAATAAGGTCTACATCATAGTAACTCTTTATGCACTATACAATATAAATATGGCTTTATAGCATTTTAGACATACATATACACACACCATAAATGGCCCATACGATACATGATCCCCCCATCAAGAAAAAAATCCCACCCAGACAATCCCAGTGTCTTTCCCGGCCAACTCCGGAGAGTTGTCTGGACATTTCAACCAATGGGAGTTATGGGCTGTCATTTTTGGGGCTCACCCGATAGAACAGCAGATGAGTTCCCAAAGACAGCGTCCACCTTCCATAGCTCTTAATAGTTATATGCAATTATTGCATATTTTATATTACTATATTTATTCTTATTTTCATATTTATATTACACTATTATCATGTAAACATATACGAGCAACATTTGTTCATGTATAAGGCTCCTTGGCAACAGTACGAGGATTTGTATTGATCACTTCATTTGGCACTGATCATGCGATTATTGGCTGCTTAAGGCCTGGTAGCCATTGGTACATTATTTTACGGAGACAGTGGAAGGATCTGCATGGATTTCTATAGTGTTTTCCACAGACGTGTTGGCTAACTTCCTGTCTGGGTGACTACCATTCAAGTACATACAGTTACATGTATAGAAGTGGTCACACACTTGTCTACATAGACACATTGAGAAAAAGTACAAGATTTTTTTTACAAATTTTAAGAGTAAAACATACAAAGCAATTGGGGTGGGGGAATAAGAGGATGAAGGAAGACATTCTGAATGAGAAGGTGCTTATCAGGGCACTGATAAAGTCACAAATATGTGTAAACGTACAACAAAATATATCACTAGAACGGAGTTTTTGTCTTCGGCTTGGTTTTCAAGAACTTTTAAATATATATAATAAAAATGGTAGATATATCCCATATATCTTATCAGATTTCATGTATTACATAGCCAACGGCTAATACATTTAATATATAATAAATTCCTTTAATTCGGCAACTGTCGAAATGTTACTATATATCATTGTGGAATAAATACAGATACAGTAGGCGATATAGGCAGATACATTAGGCCATAAAGCTTCGTGTTCCCTATAGGTGTTTGTAGGAAGAAGGCATAATGTTCTCCCTATAGGGCGAGTATCTTCCGGCTCTGTTCTTGGTGTATATCCACACGGCGAACAAGATGACAATTACTAATAACAGGACTCCCAGCAGGACGGCGATGATGATGATTACTGTCCTCCAGCTGGTGTCTTCGCTTGTTGTTGGGCTTGTGGTCGGCGGTGTGGTTACAGCTGCAACGAAGATAAAGGTGCATTAATATTGTTATATTACACTGCAACATTGGGGATTGCTATAGTTATTATAGTACCTGATGTGTAAGAGTTTGGTATAAAAGTCATTTATTAATAGTGTTGTCCTGTGGGTTCTGATCAACGTCAACTGGGACCCAAATCTAAGCACTTTGATGTGGGCAATATTTGCAAAATGACCAACTCTAACCCTACTCCTAAAGTGGGGTTGGAATGTGGTTTTTCATCAGGTGTGAATTGTACCTAGAGCATTCTCATTAATTAACGGAAACCTGCCATCTTTTCCCCATGCAGCATAAGGGCCAAGAACCCTGCTGCTGGTATCTATCACCCATTGGCTTTGTAAGGTGTAGCTTTTTTGTTTTTGGTAAATTAAATGTCCCATTTTTGTGGTTTGGTTTTGTGATAGTGTAGGACTCGAAAAAACATGAGGAGCCTTCCCTTGGCTTCGACTTGGGTTACTGAGTACTGTTCAACTAATACCTAAAAATTTGATTTTTTTTTCCAGCATTTTATCTTTTTGCCCGAAAATACTGGGGAGCTTAGGGTACAAGTATTTTGTGGTGCACCTTTTAAGTGCGGGGCGGCTTCCCCACAAATTTTTTTTTTTTTGTTTGTGGGTGAATAAGCTGATACCCAGAAAGGGTTGTACAGATGGCGTTCCCCTCTGTATCGTTTTATCCATATCAATTCTCATGGGTATTTTTCTTTTTTTACATCTTCCCATGTGTTTAATGGGGTTTTTTTTGCATGCTGGTGTAAATTGGTCCCTAGAGCTTTTGCTCATTAATTAACGGCACCTCCCAATCTTTTCCCATGCAGTAAGGCCATAAACCTGCTGCTGGATTATCACCCATTAGCTGAAAAGTGTAGCTTTGTAGTTTTTTGGGTTGGAATGTGTAAATTAAAAATTCCCCCGCTTCCGGTTTTTACCACACCCCGGTCAACCCCCCTTGTTAAAGGAAACCTGTCACATAATTATCCCCCCTTGCTGGGGGCAGCAAACAATGTCAGACCTGCTTTTCCACGCTGTGCCCCTTATTCTGTAAGATGCTGTAGTTTTCGTGTATTTAGTTTCGTGTTTGATATATCAAACAAGTACAATGATAACAGTGACTGACTTATGACTGGCACAGAGGGAGTGAGGGCCCTGCCCGCGAGGGCTTACAATCTACAGTGGAGGAGGAGAGCGACAGAAGGTGAGGGGCAGACAAGATTTTGGGATAGCGCAGTGGCTGCTAGGTTATTGCAGGTTATAGGCAGTCCTGAAGAGATGGGTTTTCAGGTCGCTTTTGAACCTGGGGAAGGTGGGGGAGAGTGATGTGTTGGGGCAGTGAGTTCCAGAGTGTGGGGGAAGCACGGGAGAAGTCGTGGAGACTTTTGTGTGAGGAGCTGATAAGAGGAGAGCAGAGAAGGAGGTCCTGTGAGGAGCGGAGATTGCGTGAGGGGAGATATCTGGAGATTAAGGCAGAGAGGTATGGAGGGGGGAGGTTCTGGAGAGCCTTGTAGGTCATGGTTAGTGACTTGAAATGATTTGCTGAGCAATGGAAGCCAAAAGGGAAGGTATTGGCAGAGGGGGGAGGCAGAGGAGTAGCGAGGAGAGAGGTGGATAAGACGGGCAGCAGAGTTGAGGATGGATTGGAGGGGAGCGAGGGTGCTAGACGGGAAGCCGCAGAGAAGTATGTTGCAGTAATCAAGGCGAGAGATGACAAGGGCATGGATGAGCATTTTTGTGGTGTTGAAGTTGAGGAATGGCCAGATGCGTGAGATATTTTTGCATGTGCACAGACTACTTTAAAGTGGACTTTCAAAAAGGATTTAAACTGGTCCTCACACAAGGGTGTAACTAAAGCAATAGCAGCCATAGAGACTGCTATGGGGCCCAGAAGTTGACTGGGCCCACTCAGGGACAAGAACATTGTTCCTTTTTGTAGGGAATGAGTCGTTGGTGGCTTTATGCTCTCCAGCTCTACTATATGGGTTTCCTGATATATGGGGGTATGATTTATAACTTTATTTATTTCTACTTATGCAGTAGTTTTAGTTTATTATCGTTAGGTGATGGAGCCCCATCTTATTTTGCTATGGGGCCCTATGAATTCTAGTTATGTCCCTGTTCTCACACATGTATAAATCAGTTTGGATATTAAGGAAGTTCAATCCAACCCTGTAATAAATGGCTTTTATATAATACTCCCTACATATAAATTACTCTAATAACCTATAACAAGCCACAACATAATCCAATTTAGAGTATGTTCACACTGACAATTTACAGAAAAACACAGAAAAAAATGCCACATTATTTACTCAAAAACACTACATAGACCATACTTACAGCTCAATGGCTGGACTAGACTGAACCCAGTAGCAGGCAACACAAGCCCCTGTACTACTTGGGAAAGATAAACAGGTGCAGCTGATTGCTGAGCAGCAGCTCACACATCCTACCACTAGGGGAACAATTAGCTGCACCTGTTTATCTTTTCCAAGTAGTACAGGGGCTTGTGTTGCCTGCTAATGGGTTCAGTCTAGTCCAGCCACTGAGCTGTAAGCATGGCCTATGTAGTATTTTAATGTTCACAGTGCACTGCAATACGCCCGAAGTACAGCCCACAAATATGGTAGATCACATCTCTCATTGAGAGCTATAATTACCTCCCATAAGTGACAAGTATACGGGAACTGGCACAGAGCATTTTAGTAGTATGCACTGGCCAGTGTGTACTTCAAAAACTGCCAGCATATAGCGGCGCACACACTACGCGCTGCTATAAGCCTCAAAGATGCCGTATAAACATACCCTGGTCAGAATTAGGGCAAGTTTTAGGGTATGTTCACACGGTGTATTGCAGCCCGTATAGTAAGCGGCACAGTACGCCGGGTGCTTTGGAAGCACGCGATAATCAGCGCGTATTCCCGAAGCACGGGGGGCTAGCAGTCCCCAGCCCCATTGACATGCATTGCTTGCGGTGCATAATCCGTGAACAATTGACATGTCAATTCTCCCCCCGCGCTTACAATATGATCGTATTGTACACACGAGATGACGACGCGCAATCCATAGCTCTCTATGAGAGCTATGGATCACTGTAATTGCAGCGCGCATTTCACCGCGTATAACGCGCAATACGTGGCGAAATGCGCCCCACAATAAGCCATGTGAACATATCCAGGTTTGGGTCATCCTGGACGTGAATCAAACAAATAAAAATTCAACAACAGCATTCTTTATTAACTTAAATGGGGACAAAATGGACAAAAACGGCGTCATTCCTAACAATATAGGCTCAGGGGACACAGTAGAAACCAAGTTGTATCTAGAGACTTTTCAGGTTTCTAACCTTCTCCACTCCACCTTCTAAGGCAACCTCTATTTATGGCTCCTTGATTAGCAGTAGGGTGACTGGCCCACTGGAGAACAGGGTAAACCCCCAGTGGGTCCCTGAGCATGGTAGACCTGGAGTTGCTTCTAAACTGCGTATATATGCTTAGGAAAGGCAGAAAAGCAGAGAAAGAAAGGCAAGAGACAGAGTATAGGAGGCATGTACGGTCATTTACAGTAGCTGTAGGGTGGGCTTCTAAAATAAACTCCACCGGTGGGCCCAGAAACAGCTCAACTGGTGGGCTCCTAGAATCAACTCCACCTGTGGGCTCTAAGCACCCCAGTCTGACACTGCTAGGCTGCTAACCGGGGAGAAGTTTAATTGAAGAGGAACTAACAATCCCTGACCCTTGCCGGGTCTTCAGGCTCGTATGAGCTGGGTTACGTTTGTGAGGGCCCATCTCAGGAGAAGCCTTGCATTAGACCGTATCCTTATAAACTTTTTGCTCCTGTTTTTTATGCAGTTGGGTGATCTAATCTGAGATCATGTTCTGTTTCTGAATATAGGCTGTTTTTATTCATATCTTACACCAGTGTAAGCCGAGCACCGAGGTAGGATTCCCGGAATACAGCGAAGTTACGGACAAAGAAAACGACTCCAACACCAGTTCAACAACCCATAGTTTACTGAACTTTTCAGAAAAGCATAGTGAAAAAATCCCAAACACACATCTACAAAGTGGTAACCAAGCCCCTTTGCCACACAGCGCGCTGCCGAGAGTGGTGTCCTCTGGATGCACGATCAGTTTACCTAACTCATGGGATTTAGAAAGGCCCAACACCCGGCCTACCTTTTAATACCATACAAGGACAGGAACAATCGTGTTGGTGCAGTTCAAAAGCACGCGGCGGTGTGGGGACAGACGCTTACAATTTAACCAGCTCTACCCGCTATCCCCAACTATACACATAAAAAACCTCTCAATGCAACCGGTTGCAAAAAATAACAGCCTTAACAACCCCATCCAAGTCCCGAATAGGAGGCGTATTTTGGATAAACACCTATGGCCTAAACCAAATCTGTCCTGACGACAAACAGGCCTGCACACAGCCTATTTTGTTGGCGTGCACGCTTTCTTTGCCCGGGGGTAAAATTTTTTCGTGGCCGCATTTTGCGCTCGAGGTGATGTTCCCTGCGTCCAAGAGTTCGCTCCTCTCAGTCTCTAAAGGGGGTCCTTTCCTTTGTGGGTTTTTCTTTGAAACATTTCAACGCACAGTTACACCCCTCTCTCTCGGGGGGGGTTCTCACACTTTTGACCCAAATGGGCAGGAAATCCCAGTAAATTTCTCCAGCCACATCTGTTCCCTCCTGCTTTTTTTTGTCTTTCCTGTTTTCCCCGAAAAATGGCCGTTCCCTCACCCTCCAGTCACATGTCTTATACAGTCATCATTTGCATCAACAGTTTCCGGAGACGTGAAAACTTGGGGCC
Organism: Phyllomedusa bahiana; assembly: GCA_025379985.1. Taxonomy (NCBI): domain Eukaryota; kingdom Metazoa; phylum Chordata; class Amphibia; order Anura; family Hylidae; genus Phyllomedusa; species Phyllomedusa bahiana. The sequence goes on from JAODAL010065822.1 coordinate 8,043, forward strand.
AAACACCAAATGCAAAAATGCTTTAAAAAAATAAGTCACACAATGTTTTTACTGAGCAAATCAATGGGGGCTGTTCCCAAACCCACATACCCCCCCAATAGAAGTTGGGTCCTCGACCCCCCCCCCCAACACAAAACGTCTTGCGAATAGCGCTGTGGGGGTCCCCAGCTTTGGACCTGGTGTCCTACGTGAGGCAAAGGCCAGGGGCTTCAGGTGCATCTCCTGGGGGAACCGTTGACTGCCCCATCCTCCTAGGGCAAGCTTTGACCAGCTGGAACCTCAGCTGACACCGGAACTGAGACCCCACCTTTTCCTCAAAAGGGAGGCTGCTGGACAGGGGTAGTTACTTCGGGCGTATTTCGGGATTCAAAATCACAGCGCCTCAACATATTTCATGCAGATTTCGTGACGGCCCCCTGTCCCTACGGCTCTACCGTAGCTGGGAGGCGGGTCCACCCTTTTTTGCCATTTTTTGGGGAACGCCTCCCACCTCCCATCCAACTCCCAGAGGGCCCCTCTTAGCCTGCCCATGACCCGACACCTGGGGCAAAACTTCTCTTTGCACGGGCTGGGGGTTAGGATCACCACTTGTTTCAACGCCCCCCCCTACAACCCTTGTGACCACCCCGCATCGGCGGGGTGTTTTTGGGGCCCAACCCGTTGTCGGTCGGTGGGGGTTGGTGGGGACTGGGCATGTAAATCCCAACCCTTCCCCCCCGGTCTCCCAAAACATCAGCATGGGGGGGAGTACCCCGTAGTATTTGGGCCCCCTATTGTTATGGCCCCATCGCTCAGGCAGGTACTCGACCACCTACCTTTGGCTGCCTTAAGTCCCAGCTTTGGGATAAGGTGGGGTTTAAAAGCGCTCACAAGCTCCTTCCCCGGGGATGTTTAGGGGAGTACGGGAAACCCTCAACCCCATACAACTGGTACAGTTCGCTCTTTTAACCCCCTTTTGGAAACATGCCCCCGGGTGGGGAATGTATCCTTTGGGGGCACCCAACCCCTGTATAAAGGGGCTTGCAGCCCGCTTCAGCACAGACCTGCATCTATCCCTAGGGGGGACAGCCACCGCTTATTTAGTGAAATGGTCTGTCATGAAAAACAGAAACAATCCCCCCCAGATAAGTACCCAATCTGCACATATCAATATCAAAGCCTAGGGGCGCAGATGTCCGGATGGTCTAAGGGAAAAACCCGCTTTTCAGGGCCTTACTTAACCACGGTACACATTGAGGCAAGTTCAACACCATGCTTAACAATCAGGGCAGTAACACTAGTTTTGAACCACTTATGGGTTTTTTTCACCCCCAAAATGTTGTCCCTCCCATGACTTCCCGACACCCGGCCCAATGACAGGGGATAAAAATCTTTTGTCGGTGCTGAAAAAAAACCTGTTTGGGTAAGTAATGGTCCGGCACGGGAGACCCGGGAAAACACTCAGCTTTCCCACTGCCTAACAGTTTTTGCCCCCCTAGTAGCTGGCCTGCTCTTCGGCCGGGCCAGACCCAGACTGGCCCCACCCCTTTCCCCTTTCCCGTATATCTGTGCAACCATTTTACCCTCTCCCAATCACCACTGTTTTTTTCCACACCACGGCACCCAGACGCCCCCCCCCCATTGATTTTTCCACGTCCTGAACATAGGAAAACCGCCCCAAGGGTGGGGCATTTCTGGTCTTTAACTCTTCTAAAACACTGTGAGAGGGTAGTCTAAGGGGAACCCGAGGGGGGCATCGGATTCCCATTTTCCCTCCCTGAACGAATTTAATGTGGAATTTGGGACTTTGAAGTGGGCCACCCATCTCTCTAAAAGGTCTCCAGCTAGAAATTTCTCCAAATGTGCCAATGGTTTTTTTCCTCATAAAGGTCCCCTCTGACCTGTCAGGTACTCTCAAACCTTTTTTCAGGGGCCCTACCGGGCCAATTTTTCCAACTTAAAGGAGCAAAAATTTGTCGGGATTGCGTCGATTTTCCTCAAACCGACTGCTGGGCAATTACTTTTCTCTCCCCCTTCCCTGGACCGGGGAAAAGCACGGCCCCCAAACCCCAGTAGACCCCCATCAGTATACAACAGAAAGGGGTATCGAACCGTGCATGGCCAAAATCGGGCACCGGCACGCCTTTTTACGGAGTCAAAAGCTTTTTGTCCCGGGGTCCCCACTCAATGGGGCGATTTTTTTGGGCCCCCGCCAACCCTCATATTTTCTTTTAAGGGGGACTGTAGATGAGCGAAGCGGGGGTAAAAACCCTTGGAATTCCGGCTAGTCTCAGGAATGCTTGTACCTCTCGTAGTGTACACGGCCCGGGGGCCCACTTTTGAACTCCCTCCCCCTTACGGGGCCGGCTGTACCCCCCTCCAGGTGACCACATGCCCCAAGTACTTATCCGCGTTTAAAGATTGACACTTCTTAGGCTTGATTTTAAGCCCGTGGTGCCGTATTCTTCCAGGACCTGCCGCATTTTCTAAATGGTTTCAAAGGTTTCCCCAAAACCCACTACATCTCCGGAGATCAGCACCCCCCTCAAAGTTAAGATCCCCCAACAGTGCTCCATCCCCCCCTTTTGGAATGTCCCTGGTGCATTAACAGGCCAAATGGCATCCGATTGAACCATAAGCCCCATAGGTAGAATAAAGGGGTCTTGCCCTGCCTTCTTACCATGGTTACCTGCCATATCCGGGGTGGGCCCAAATCGAAGTCCGAGAAAAACTTTTTCATGACCTAAGCGGGGGCGCGATTCTTCAATCCTGGGGGTATAGGCATCACGAACAGTCTGGGCTTTTTGTTTTCGGTAATCTACACAGAACCTGAGCTTCCATCTTTTTTTCGCACCAAACCACCGGCGACCCGGTACTTTGACTCTCTTGGATCACCCGTTTTCCCAGCATGCTGGCCCCCCCATATTTTTACTTTCCCGGTACATTTGGGGGGGATTTGCCGGTACCTTTCTCTGATGGGAAAACATTGCCGTAGGGGTTTCGTGCTCAAAAGGGAAGAAGCACCCCGAAGTCTTTATATTTCTTGAGAAACGCCCCGAAAATTTCCCAAAGGGTATCTTCCAGCAGCTGTTGTTACCCCCCCAGTAAGAGCCCGAGGTCAAAAACCCCCCTTTGGGCCATGACACTCGGCCATTCCATTCCGCTTTTAGGGTTTACTCTGTCGGACCCCTACTGCTAGGGCCACCGACCTCTTGTCAGCAAAAAGCGTTTTAAACCTCCCGCCGGGAAAATATCTTCTCCGGGAACGCAGACTTCACAAAAAGAATATTTGTGGGAATGGTTAACCGCTGTCCATGACATTGAGGCATCTACAGGTACAACCCATTTTTCACGGTGGGAAGGGGCCCCCTACCAGTGGCGGTTTTTGTGACCCTTCCTGTAGACTGGGGTTAATCAAGACTTTCCCGCCCATTCCTCCGTCCCCCCCGGGAACATCAAAACCTGTTGTGTCGTGGGGGGATCTTGATCAGGGGTTTCGACGGCACCTTACCCGCCCAATGGGCCGACCCGGGGGGTTTGGGCTCTTTCGCGACTCAGTCCCCCCATCGTTTAACCTTCGACGGCCGGGGCTGGGGGCCCGCTGCCAAATCTTGGTCCCTCTTTAGCGGAAGGGGAAACCAAGTCTCTGAGCACGTTTTACCCAGGTTCATTTCCCTCCCCCGGGGAGTGGGGATCATTAGCACCCTCCCTTCTTTCCGATGCTTCCCAACAGTCCAGATTGCATCCAACTATTCCCTTCACGTCCATTTACCATTTGGGGTGCTGTCAGCCTAATGACGCTGCCATCTTCCGGGGTCCCTCGTGCCTAAAGTGTCGCTCAAAGAACTCCATGGGCATCAGTGTGCACTCTGACCCTGTATCAACTAGGCAACCCTACTTTCTGGCCTTCTAAATCCCGGGTTCCCATAAGGGACTGCGGGAAAAGATTCATGCCCCACGATGGGCTTTAGCTTCGTCGCCCCCGCCACAGGGCGCCGCTACTGCGGCGGGCGGTAGTTTCCCCCGGCTCTGCCCCTACAGTTCAAAACACTCCTGGCGATGTGGCCATACTGTTGGCAAACCCACGAAGGCCCCCTAAACCTGGCACCTGGGGCCCTTGCAGTGGGCCCCGCTGTGGAGTGTCCTAAATGGGGGCTGTGGGGGGAAGCGGGTCCTTCTGGAGTTTGTAGCCATTCTGCCTTCACGGGACACTTCCGACCGAAGTTTCTCAACTTGTCCGCAAAGCCTGGACCACATCTTTTAAAGTCTTGAGTCTCCCGCTCCTCTCTTGCTTGGGCACTAGACGGGGGTTTTACCCTTTTGGGTATGGGGTTTTTCTTTTCCCCCTCCACAGCGGCCCAAGTAAAAATATAAAACTCAGGTCAGCCGTATTTCGGTCATCTCTTTTCAATTTTTCCCATAAGGATTTATTGTACATCCCACAATGAACTGATCTCTTGTAACTTATCCCCTCCTAAAAACCCCCATGGCCACTGGTCCGCCGTTATTTCATTCAACATTTCCCGTAGGGGATTAGAGTCGGATGAGGGTCTCACCCTCCTTTGCGGGCCGGTTAAAAAGTGGCTTTGAGGTGCACCCCTTGGCACCCCCTTGGGCCCCTTCCAGCAGGGGAATATTTTTTCCTGTGTCCCCTCGACTCGGGCCGTACCATCACTGTCCTCTAAGCCCCCTCAAAGGGCCCCCAAGGGATCTCTGCCCCTATTCGGGCTAGGGTTTCTTTTTTTAACTCACTACCACCCTTTCTGTCCAGTCCTCAGTGTCTGTTTTTTCCATCAATTTGGGGAGGGATTGTAAAATGACCCCACAGGAACTAACTCACTTGGGGGGGGCATTTTGGGGGCACCCTGAACTTTTGGGTCGGGGCCGGCGCCCGTAGCCGGGGGGAAAACCTCCCGCGCATCCCCCCCCAAAAAGGGGCGCTGGGCCTGCGACTACGAAGTTGTAACCAGCCCGAGGGAGGATTCCCGGGAAATTCAGCGAAATTACGGACGAAGAAAACTACCCAAACCTTTCCCAAAAACCATAGTTTACGAAATTTTTAAAAAACATTGTGAACAAATCCCCAAAAACACATGTAAAAGTGGTAACCAAAAGGCCCCCCGTCCCAAAACCCGCGCGCTGCCGAGTGTGTGTCCCCTTTGGGTGCACGATCATTTACCACCATGGGGTTAGAAAGGCCCAACACCGCACCTTTTAATACCATCAAGGCAGGGAAAAATCTTTTTGGGGCAGTTCAAAAACATGCGGGTGTGGGACAGACGCTACAATTTAAACCCCCCTCTACCCGCATCCCCGACATATACACATAAAACAGATCCTTACATGGAACCCGTTCAAAATAAAAGTGCTAAACAACCCCTCCAAATTTCCCCAAACAGGAGGCTAGTTGGTAAAAATTTTATGGCCTGAAACCAAAACGTCCCAATGACTAAAGGCCTGCACACAGTCCAAGTTTTGTTGGCGTGCACGCTTTCTTTACCCGGTATACCTTTTCGTGGCCGGAGTTGCTGCTCTGAGGGGATGTTCCCTCTGTCCAGATGTATCGTCCTCTCTCTCTTTAAGGGGCCCTTTCCTTTGTGGGTCTTTTTTGACAACAGCTTCAATGTCCAAAAATACACCCCTCTCCCCCGGGGGTTTTCCAATTTTGAGCCCCAAATGGAGCGGGAAAACCCTCAAACTCCGCCGCATCTGGGCCCCCCTGCTTTTTCTTTTTTTTCCTGTTTCCCGAAAAATGGCCCGCCTCAGCCTCCAGTGCATGTCTCTAGTCCATGCTATCATTTGCATACAACAGTTTTCCGGGACAGTGACATCTTGTGCCAAACACCGAAAACAACAGAAGCTTTACAATAATAATTTACAATATATTTACTGGGAAATACAATGGGGCACTGATGTCAAGATCTGAATAAGGGCTGAAGTTACAAAAAGATCTACCAAATATCTATAGTTTTTTTCTGTTGATGACTGATTTAAGTGCATATTTAGATGGAAGCAATGTATACCCTATATTTTTCATTGAGGTAAATGGTGCCCGCTTTCCACCATCCCAACTATATAACAAAATGTTTTACCTTTAAATTTGGTGTTTCTTCATTTCAATATCCCTGTCTAAGGACTCAGTGAATGGGGAGATGGCAGCGCTTGCACAGCTTTCCCCCATTCATGTCTATGGGAGCTCTGTATATAGCCAAGACACAAAAAAGGGTTTTTTTGTGGGGAAAACCCCTTAAAAAATTTTGACCATTGACCATAGATGGAGATTGAACGCTACCACCACCGAAAGATCCTTCCATGAAGATATAGATCAAGGTCATGTTCTTATAGCATTTATAAAATTTCTCATTAGATTTGCTCCATTGTGCTGCTATAAATCCCCCCCACACTTTCATGTTCAAAGACTTTTTAGTTTTTTGACAGATCGTTTGGGCACCCCTTTTCAAGCTGCTTCCCTGCCCAGGAAATAAATTTCGAAGAAATTTAGGAGGACATGAAGTAGGCTTACGCTGCCCGGCCTGAACCCCCCATAATGATCTGGAAACTGCTCACATTTAACGCTGTCTTCTGTAACTCGTTACTCAAAGGGGGACACAACATTTAGCCCAGAAGAAAAATTGGCCATGGATGTAAGCAAAAAGGAAAAGTTTTTACTGTATGGTTCTGTATGGGTGAACAGTGCCCTGCTGCTATACCAGACCCTCTTCTAGTGGGCGCTAGACTGTCCACACTACAGTCTTGCCTACTTGGACCCTTTAGATAAGAACTCTACTGAAAATGCTTTCTTTACAAGAAGGAAGCCAGGGAAAGCATCTCATCTACTCCCTTCATGGCCTTTTCGACAAATGGACAAACCTGGAGTTGAGTAGGACCACTGAGGTGGAACCCGACCGTATGTATGATCGGGTTTTTCACCCTTTTCTGGCGTAAAATACACATAACTGAGCCGGCTACGATGTCTAATGCGCCTAATGAATGTGTTGGGCGCATTGTTTGCAAGGCTCTACACTTTTTAATGCGACGAACATGAGGGGGTGTTCTGGGGGGGTCGCACCACACTCGTAATATTAGACACATATATGAATGTGGTTCGGCAAAACTAGGCGCTTTACTGCTTGGACAGGCAGACCTATCTCAATGTGGTGCCTGAGCCTGAGGAGTCAAAGTGAAGCTAGATTTAGCTGTTAGGCGCAAAAAATGTCCAATATTTCTCAACTTACATCAGTACATTAAATAAAAATAAATTTATGATAATTATCAAACTATATAACATTTAATTATTTAAATGTAATAAAAATGTTATCATATAAAATTAATATAAAATATATAATATCCCAAATATATAAAAAATATCTCCTATAAAATGTATTTAAAATTGATAGAAATCAAAACTAATTTTAAAATTAAATAACCCACTGATGATATTGTTCAGATTTTTAAATTTTTGCTACATTAAATTGGAAATTTACTTTTGCTGCTCTCACCCTTTATTCTGCATATGGCAAGAGCCAGCACAGGTATTGCTGGAACCTTTGGTCCTCCAAGCAAGATCACTACCATAGTCTCTATTCACTGACATGCTATTCTAATGACTTTTCTTCTATTTCCAGCCTATCTTAAGCTTTAACATTTTTTGGGCATTACTAAGCACCAAGTTCGTAATGCATTAAAAAGGGGACGGGGCGCGATGAACATTAGACCCATTTACAGACCCAAAAAACCATTTCATACATTCAGGCGCTTAACACTAAAAAAAAAAGATGAGAAAATGAATTTTGATGCTTCGATCCTACATTCCCCCCTTGTGTTTCTCTACTTTGCAGGTTTTTGCGAATTCTCTTCATAGCTTCACAATTCCCCAATCTTTTGAAAAAAGACAATTGGGTGCACAAGGAGTTTTGTTCAAGATCAAAACTAACTTTATTAGGGAATAAAGGGGTTTTTTATAACGGATGATCCAGGGGGAATGGGAAAAAGTTACCCGACACATACCCAACGTAACCACACCCCAGCCTATAGACATTAATGGAAAAAAAAAGCCCTTTTTTTTCCTATATCGCTCATCCATCCCCCCCCCCCTTTCCCCCCCTTTCTGTTTTGTTTTGTTTTTGGGGGTTTTTTTTTTTTGTTTTTTCATGTCTTGTTGGTGGTGACGACGTGCCTCTTGTATTTTGTTTTTTCCCTACCTAAATATCTGCTAGTCTAAATTTTTTGTTTATTTCAACTGGGGATCTGTTTTTTTTGTTGTTGTTTTTTTTTGGGTTTTTTTTTTCTTTTCTTTTTTTTTTTGGATACGAGATCTAATGCTCAGTTGTTTAAAGTACCAGGACCAAATTAGGGGGGGTTCACCGGAAAAAGGACAAATACCCCCCGGTTTTCCCGGGCCGGTATTTGTCCCGTTTTGCGGCCTCCTCACGGGCCCCCCGGGGGGGGGCGGGTTTTCTCCGCGATGGCGGAGCGCCCTCCCCCCCCATTTTAAAAAGCCAGTTTCCTCCGGAAACCACGGAAGATTTTGCATATTCAAGTTTTGCCGCCGGTGACAAAACGTCCGGGCGGAAAAACCCCTGTATGGGGGGCTGCTGCACGGGTTTTCCATAGACACAATTGTGCCATTTTTGGGGCCCTTTTTCAGGCGGTCTAAAAACCGCAAACCGGGTGAAAAACCGGCCGAAAACCCGTGCCGTGGGGAAATGCCCCCAGCTGTTTGTCTCGGGTTGGGCATACCTTCATTTGGTCCTGTTTTTATGACGTTTTCATCGTCATTAAAAGTTTTCTTGGACTGTTGTCTCAATTATTTGTTTCTGACCTTTACATTGTTTATTATCAATCTGTTTTTTTTTTTCTTAGTCCACATTTTGGACTCTAGAATGCTCTGTATCGGTTATGACAGTCTGTTGCAAATAAAGCTTTTTCTTGAATGAAAAAAAACAAAAAACATAGTCCTATTTGAACTATGTTTGCTCTGTTTGCTGGCGGTATATGCTTTTTGTGCAGGACATGACCGCATGGTAGACTGCAAGTTTTTTCCCCCCCACTAAGCAAATACCACGGGAAAATAGCAAAACGAGCCCAAATAGGTTTACATTTTTCTATTAAAGGGGTGTTCTCCATTGATTTTTGATGGGATATTTGATACACTTCCCATCAATCTGACAGGGCAGGTCCCAGAATAGGAACGGCCCCTTTTTAAAATGTTGGCTAAAAAATTAAGAACTAGTCACCTTGGGACAATTTTCCCATTCTTTCTATTGGGTTCCCAGAAACGGGTGGTGGTGAGTTCGCCGTACTCCCCCCCAAAAAAGTTAAATGGTGAGTTCTGTAAATTATGCCCGTCCTTTTTTTTTAGGACCTCTCTGCAGAGAGGGGTGTGGGTTCCAGAGGGGGGTCACACCTATCAGCCCTTTTAAATAGCATTTTACCGAAAAACCATTAAGTCCATGGTGGGAACACCCCTTAAAAAGAACAAACATACAGTGTCATTTGGACTACATTTCTTTCTTTTCCAAAGGTACAGTATCTGTGCGGGACACAAAATGTGATTACCTGCAAATAGAGCAAATGTACAAATAGGACATATTTTTTCACAATGTTACGGGGGTAAGTCTGGGATTTTTGAGGTAGCTTTTTTCCCAATACCTTGACAGATACCTGCAACATAGGAAAAAAGAACCTACATACAACCCCCCCAAAAAAAAGTGGGCAGAACAATAGAGGGTCATCTCCCGAAAATCAAAGGGGGCGACCGGTCTCCACCACACCAAGGAACTTGGGGCAAAAAAGGGGGGGCTTTTTTCACTTCCCCCCATGTGCCCTGAAAGCCATGTGGGGTAGGTGTCATTCAAAGAACTCCATCTCATTACAGGGTCATGAACTTTAAGGGTTTCCCGTTTTCGGGGGCCACGATCATTTACTTACGCTGCCTGTGAAGATGCTGGAGAGGTTTCGAAAGGGATCACTGGGCTGTTATATAGGTCTGTGGTGAACGTAAGCTTTTCAAAAAATTTAAGG
>JAODAL010065823.1:0-18044 GCA_025379985.1 Phyllomedusa bahiana
TTCCCAGAGGGCCCTTTGCGGATCTTTAGTGCACATGCCTATTGGGAAAGCGTTCCAAGAAACCCTTGCTTGCCTACCGTGTACCGCCCCCTTTTCCCTTACGTTTACCGACCACGATCCTTGCCGCCTTGCCCTGACCTTTCCCTTCTACGTTCACGAATCACAGCCGCCTGCCCGGGCCCTTCTTCCCTGTCCCCGACTACGAGCCTCCCTGCCGTTCCTTTTACCTCGTACCCTTGGCCGCCCCCGCAGGCAAGCCCGCCAGTGGTAGTGACCTGGTGGACTCCCGCCGCAGCAAGTCCATCCCGCTTTCCGGCGGGCTCTGGTGAATACCGGGACCCACTTAGACTCCACTCCCTGGTGTGGGCTTACGCCATCGCCTGCGGTGGTCCAGCGGATCCACCTCAAGACCGTAACACACGAGTTGGCCTCGGTGGCAAAACCTCTCCCGATGCTCTTGAGTTTGGGGGCAAGACTTTCTTTAACTCCAGCTGATTTTCCAAAAACACGAGGTTTATCTTAACTTCTTCTGGGAAAATACTGTTCATTCACTCCATGCTGAAAAGATTTTGAACTGCTGCTCTTGTAACTGTCTTTGACCATGTGTTTTCAAAAATGTTTTGCTCTAGTCTACACAGGGGGTTTCATGGCATATCCTAGAGGTGGAGCTATTTCCTGTAACTTCTTGGCACCACTCAGCTTGGCCACTACTTTCTTGTTGTTCTCCTCTACTGCCATGTGACTCCACCATCTGGTTTCTTCAATCACTTGCTCCTTCACACACTGGCCATATGACACAAACTTTTCAGATGACCACTCTTGCTTGGCACCACCACCAGTCTTTCTCCAACCATTAGCTCCTGACTCTGTATCTCCTCCAGCATCTTATAACTCTCAGTCCAGCCACACATCACTTGGCAGAGCCCATGCTTCTCTGTTATTTTCAGTGCCGCCTGTAGACATATTTCTTCTCAAAGGCCCCTAATAAAATCTCTGACCACTATGGCTGTTCCCAGACAAAGAAAACACTTGCTCAGTCCTGCAGCTCTTTTCCATGGGCTGCACATCTGTGGGCAGGGAGTCTCCCATGGTTGCCATGGTGATACAGTGTCTGTATTTGGATTGTCCACTCTGATCTCCTGCTGACTATGCCAAGAGGTAAATTTGCTGGTCAGATAGGGCTCCGACTAGCCTGAGATCCATCCCTTACCCAGTGTGGTGGAGCAGGTGATGTGGATAGCAGAACCACCAGTGTCATTTTGCTGGGTGATATGGTACCCCAGTGCTTGGAATCAGATATAGACTCTTAATTCAGGGACCTTGCAGGCTTTACTCCATACATGCCAACTCTCCCGTTTTTGGCGGGAGGGTCCCGCTATTTGGGGTCCCCCCCTGCCCTCCCGGCAGAGTTGGCATTCCTCCCGCCGCCAGCAGGCGGCACGGGTTCTTTGAATTACCGTGGCGCAAGAGTAGCACGGGTGGGCTACTCTTTCGCCGCCGGGCTGCTCCTACAGGCGGGTGAAGCGGCCGCAGCGGCTGCTTCACCCGCCCGGAGTCTCGCTGTGCAGGGAGGAGGCAGGAGGGATCGTTCCCCTCCTCCCTTCTCCCCTGTATGTCAGGCGTGGTGCGCGCTGTAATAAAGGGCAGGGGCGCAGGGGGATGGGGCTCATCATCCCCTGCGTGCTGGGGGGGGTGCCCGGGCTGCAGGAGCCTGGGGGGTAAGTGGGGTTTTTTTTTTTATTTTTTTAGCTACTGGGGGGGTCTGCTGGCTACTAAAAGGGGGGAAAACCTACCCTGGCCCTTTTAAAGGGGGCATCCGGATTTTAAAGGGGGGAATAAACCCACCGGCCTAAAAGGGGGCAACTACCCACCCGGTTTCAAAGGGGCACTACCGGCTCTAAAGGGGGGAACACCTACCTGGGTACTTTAAAGGGGCACTACCTCTTCTAAAGGGGGCAACTAAACCTACCCCGGCAACTAAAGGGGGCACTCGGGTTCTAAGGGGGAACTACCCACCCGGCTTCTAAGGGGGCCTACCTGGTACTAAAGGGGGGATACCCGGCTTCTAAAGGAGGCAACTACCTGGCTACTAAAGGGGGCACTACCTGGCTACTAAAGGGGGCACTACCTGGCTTCTAAAGGAGGCAACTACCTCCCTGGCTAATATAGGGGGCAATCCCTGGCTAACAAGGGGGCAACTGCCTGACTCAAGGGGACAACTACCTGACTACAAAGGGGGCAACTACCTGGTTTCCCTTAAAGGGGGCAACTGCCTGACAAACAAAGGGGCAACTCCCTGGCTACCAACTGGGGGCAACTACCTGACTAAAGGGGGCAACTACTACTATTAAAGGGGGAAACTACCTGGCTAATTAAGGGGGCAACTACCTGTCTACTAAAAGGGGCAACTACCTGGCTACTAAAAGGGGCAACTACCTGGCTACTAAAGGGGGCAACTACCTGACTACAAAAGGGGGCATACCTGGCTACAAAGGGGGCAACTACCTGGCTAACAAAGGGGGGGCATCTACCTGGCTACAGAGGGGGCATCTACCTGGCTACAAGGGGCAACTACCTGCCTGTAAGGGGCTACCCTGGTTATGGGGGCTTCTACCTGGCTATAAGGCATTCCTGGCTTTCTTCCAAACCCATTATGCAGTTAGGTGGAGTGGGTGTGGCTTTTTGAAGGGGCGTGGCACAAAAATCTAAACGAACCTGGTTACATCACAAGGGATTTTATAAATGTGGATCTAGCCAATGTAAAATGTGTAAAATAGCCAATCCCTGTAAAAGTTTTTACAACTTGGAAACGGGACAAACTCATAATATTAAGCAATTTATTAATTGCAACACTACTGTTTTGGTGTATGCAATAAGATGTACTATTTGTAATTTTACTGTACATAGGTTCAACCATTGGAAGTTAAAAGTGAGAATTTTAGAACATCTTAATTGTTTGTAACAGCTACATCCTTAGGGAAACTAAATCCAATGTAGCCAAAATTGTTATAGAAAAACCAATTAGATTCAAGTTCATTGCGGGTTTTTTGGGCCCATAGAGAGGATATTTGGAGCCAGCAGGGGGGGGATGTGGGGGAAAAGGTTACGAGATAGAGAGGCAATGTGGATTTTTTCTTTGAAAACTACATTCCCAAATTGGGTTAAATTCAAGGGGGAAAAACCCTAGTTTACTATTGAAGCTGTGTAGTCACTGAAATAGGCGTACTGTAAAATATATACAATATGAAATATATAAACAAACAGACATTTAATGTAACAGTATTTTCTCCTAAGTGACGTGACTTATTCTTATTCGTTTTCCTGCATTATTGTTCCATTGTTCTATTTGATATGAGCATTATAGTGGCTTACTTGTAACTGCCTGTCAGGATTTGTCTGTTTTACACACTTTGAGTTTTTAGTTCGCCGGTTTTCTAAGTCCGTAATTTGGTTCATTGCGCATGTCCACTTTTTTGCCCTTAGCAGGCTTGTGTGAATTTTTAGTACTGCGCATTCTCGGACTGGCTAGGTGTATGATGACTTCCGGTCATCTGTCCGGATCCCAAGTACGATACAACCTATGCGCTCGGCGTTTCCATGTGTCTATGACAACTCCACACAGGTAAGAGATTGGTTTTAAGTTAATTATGTTTTAATTGGTGATGGTATATAGCTAAGACAATGTACTCTGTTTAATATGCCATGAGTAAGGGCAGTGTGCCCGGAAAAGCTCAGGCGTTTTTTTGTCTAGGCGTCAGTGGTTTCTTTTTTTGTCACCCTGTCCACGAGGATGCTTATTATTATGCCTATGGGCATGAATAAATTGGTAATTTTATATCTTCACATCCACACTATGCCGTCTTCGCTGGTCCATTTGTTGAATTGAACCTATGCTACTAAAAGGGGCAACTACCTGGCTACTAAAAGGGGCAACTACCTGGCTACTAAAGGGGGCTACTACCTGACTACTAAAGGGGGCACTACCTGGCTACAAAGGGGGCAACTACCTGGCTACAGAGGGGGCATCTACCTGGCTACAAGGGGGCATCTACCTGTCTGTAAGGGGCACTACCTGGTTATGGGGGGCTACTACCTGGCTATAAGGGCATCTACCTGGCTTTCTTCCAAAGCCATTATGCAGTTAGGTGGAGTGGGTGTGGCTTTTTGAAGGGGCGTGGCACACCAAAAAAGATGGGCTTGTCCATGCAAATTTTTGCCGCTACTTATTCTCCTGCCTTTCCATTTTCAAAAGTTGGCAACTATGTGTATACACAGGACACTACACACTGTATACACAGGGCACTATACACACAGGACACTATACACTGTATACACAGGACACTATACACACAGGACACTACACACTTTATACACAGGACACCATACAAACAGTATACTACACACTGTATACACAAGACACCATACAAACAGGATACTACACACTGTATACACAGGACACCATACAAACAACACTGTATACACAGGACACTATACACTGTATACAAAGAACACTATATACACAGGACACTATACACTGCATCAGGGCACTATACACTGTATACACAGGACACTGCACACTGTATACACAGGATGCTATACACAGGACACTACACACTGTATACACAGGAAACTATACATAGGACACTATACACTGTATACACAGGACACTACACACTGTATACACAGGACACTATATCATACATGCAAACTCTCCCGCTTTTAGCGGGGGGGTCCCGCTAATTGAGGTCCCCCCCCCGCCGCCCTCCCGGCAGAGTTGGCATTCCTCCCACCGCCAGCTGGCGGCGGGGGTTCTTTATATTACCGCAGCGCAAGAGTAGCGCTGGTGCGCTACTCTGGTGCCGCCGGGCCGCTCCTACAGCGTGTGAAGCGGCCGCAGCGTCCGCTCACCCGCCTGGCGCGTCTCACTGTGCAGGGAGGAGGCAGGAGGGATCGTTCCCCTCCTCGCCCTGTATGTACAGCGCCGGCCGGTGTGCACTGTACATACAGATCAGCGTCGCAGGGGGAGTGACGCGCGGCTACACTCACTCTCCCTGCGACGCTGAGTCGGTCGGCCGGGAGATGTCCGGAGCTGCAGGGAGCCTGGTGAGGTAAGTGACTTTTATTATTTTATTATTATTAGCTATAGGGGTGCATCTACCTGGCTATCAAAGGGGGCAAATACCTGGCTCTCAAAGGGGGCATCTACCTCGCTATCAAAGGGGGCAACTACCTGGCTATCAAAGGGGCAACTACCTGGCTATCAAAGGGGGCCTCTACCTGTCTATCAATGGGAGCAACTACCTGGCTATCAAAGGTGGAATCAACCTGGATATCAAAGGGGGCAACTACCTAGCTATCAATGGGGGCAAATACCTGGCTAAAAATGGGGGAAACTACCTGGCTATCAAAGGGGGCAACTACCTGGCTAACAGAGGGGGCATCTACCTGGCTATCACAGGGGGCATCTACCTGGCTATCAAAGGGGGCATCTACCTGGCTCTCAAGGGGGGCAACTACCTGGCTATCAAAGGGGGCATTTACCTGGCTATCAAAGGGGGCATCTACCTGACTACTAAAGGAGGCAACTACCTGACTACACAGGGGGCAACTACCTGACAACAAGGGGAGCAACTACCTGCCTACAAAGGGGGCAACTACCTGGCTTCCAAAGGGGGCAACTACCTGACAACAAGGGGAGCAACTACCTGGCTACAAAGGGGGCAACTACCTGGCTACTAAAGGGGGCAACTACCTGGCTTCTAAAGGGGGCACTACCTGACTACTAAGGGGGAACTACCTGGCTAACAATGGGGGCAACTACCTGGCTTCTAAAGGGGTCAACCACCTGGCTACCAAAGGGGCCAACTACCTGTCTACAAAAGGTGGCAACACCTTGCTAACAACGGGGGCAACTACCTGACTACAAAGGGGGCAACTACCTGACTACAAAGGGGGCAACTACCTGGCTTCTAAAGGGGGCAACTACCTGACTACTAAAGGGGGCACTACCTGGCTAACAAAGGGGGCAACTACCTGGCTAACCAAGGGGGCATCTACCTGGCTACAGAGGGGGCATCTACCTGACTACAAGGTGGCATCTACCTGCCTGTAAGGGACACTACCTGGTTATGGGGGGCTACTACCTGCCTATAAGGGCATCTACCTGGCCTTCTTCCAAAGATTAATAGAAGGTCTCATTGGTGGTACAGTGGGATTCTTGTGGATTTTAGGTAATCCATATAACACTGGAATTTTTGGATTATTAATTTTGATATAGTCTGCTTGACTCCGACTAAGGTTCCCTAGTATAACTCCATCTTCCACTAGTTTATGCAACTCCTCGTTGAAACTATGCGTGGATCATTCCCTAATTTACAATAAGTAAATTTATCATTAGTGAGGTAATTTATGTAGTTACAATAATCATCTTTATTCAAAACTACAATAGTACCACCCTTATCTGCCATCTTTATTTCTATTGAATCCATAGATTCCAATTGTTTTAGGGCAGCTTTGTGTGAGGATTTTAAATTTAAAGGGGTGAGCTTTTTTCTACATTATTATACAACACTCTAAGTTCTCTTTCCCACTTGGAGCTGGAATTTATCCATTGCGATGTCCTGGAGGTGAATGGGGTAAAAACTCTGGGTTGGATGTAATAAATTTTTAGATTGCATAACTGTAGTTTGATGTAAAATATTCTCAGATTCTAAATCATTCAATGAAGAGATAGCTATTTGTTCATAAAAAGAGGGATAATCACACATAGTATTGGTCACAGTGTCTGTGTTTTCATTACAGTATTCGTTTACAGAAGAATTGACCATGTTGCGGGTCCTGCCAGAAGTGTCTCTTTACCGTGGTAATCTCAAAAATTTTGGTTATGTCTTTAATAGTTGTAAACAAATCAAAATTTCTTTCTAAGGCATAATTGAGGCCTAGTGATAGGACTTCAACATGGTCTTTAGACAAAGCAACAGAGGAAAGATTGAGTACATCAAGGGTATGTTCTGCAACTATTTGTGCTCCATCAGCCGAGTTAGCATCCTTGCTTTGCGTCCTTTTTGGATGTTTGCGTCCTCCTCTGTGTTGTCGTTTTTTGATTGTATGCGTTTTTTATTTTTGGGGTTTTTGTAATACAAATGTCCCGTTCCTGAGCTAGTAGTAGCCACACTATCATGAGAGGTGTCCATAGAAGTATCTGTATTTTCTGATGAGTCTGAGTTTCTTTGATCAAAGCTTACTTTTTTATCCTTATTTTTCCATCTTCTATTTCTATGTGGACTTTTTAAGATGGACCTTGGATTATGCCAACTGGAGGTACGGCGACCCCATTCGTATACTTGGTCATGTGCATAGTCCTCCATATCACCGTTGGAATTTTTTTTCTTAGACTCCATAATAGCTTCTTCCAGTTGGGATATATTATCTTGTGGGCTTTTTCAATTCCTGAGTATAGGATAGAAATCTTGATATTGGACAATTTCTGACTCCAGTGATTCTATTGTGGATGAAAATTTCCCTTTCCAATTTGGATTCTTCATATTTAACAATAAATTCATTTAGTTAATGGAACAGGAAGATAGATCGAGTTCCTTTCCCTGTGACAAGATGTCAGAATTTTACCGTGGTGGGAATTTTCTTGATCCTGAGACCTCTTGGGATCATGTTCTTTTCAATATAGTTTTGAATCGTCGTGAGGTCCCACCAGATCCGTATCTCTTGGGTAGAGAATTTTTCTAGATCTTTCAGTTTGCTAAAAAAACTCCATGTGCCTCTGGCCCAAATTTGGTTGTAAATCAAAAACCTTGGCTGCCTTTTCAAGGCGTAGCTGGCGGTTAGTAGCCATGGAAAAAACGGGCTTAAAGGAGTTGTCTCATTAATAGCTTTCAGCCTCTGTCTGTGAATGGGAGTTGAAATTTAGGGGCGTGCTAGCTTCTCTGCCTCTTCCCCTCCTCTTCCCCCCTCTCTCAGCACACAGGCAGCTTCGGGAATTTTGCTAGAGTTAACCCTGTGTGTGCCTGCTAGGGGGTCTATTTAAATGCTAATAGCATAACAGAGGGGCTGCAAGTGTTTCCTATACCCTCGCCTTATGCTTACTTTTCTCCCCATCTCCAGCATCAACAAACAAACCCTCTCAGAACAGAGGCAGGAAGCTGCAAAGTGTTACTCAGGATGTGTCCCTAGTATGGCATGAACTGTTCACAATCTGTATAGTATTATTATAGTTACAGCTTCACAGACATCATTTATTTAGTAACAAACAGGGTCACTGCTGTCACAAAACTATTGATCAGCCTCATCTCTGCTTATCTGTGTAGAGAGCAGGAGGAAGCAGGCACACACAGGGTTAATCCAGGCAGCACGGACATAGAAGCCAGAGTCCTCCCTCCTCCTCCCTCCACTACAGAAGCATTCTGTGCGGGAGGGGCTCTCTGCTCTGACCTGTCTTCAAAGGTGATGAGTCATTCAGACCTGACAGCCAGTAAGATAAGGATCAACAGGTCGGCTGCTATAGAAATTGAGAAGCTGAGGCACTCCTATGAACAGGGCTAGCTCAAAATCAGTAGGGACATTTGTAATGAACATATATTGCAAAGCTGCTTGTTTTTTAAAGATCTTTTAATTAAAACCCAATCATTGTAGCGAGACAACCCCTTTAAGACCGTCACTTAGGTAGTCTGTTGGTAGAGTGCATTTACCATTAGATTGTAGTCAATGATATACTGGAAACAATTGTCCTCAGGTAAATGTGGAAATCATAAGAATTAGTCATTCAATGCAGGGGGGCACGGCAATATACTTGGCAAGTACAGATTGGTAGAAGGGGTGAGCCAGCCCACACACCTGCATATAGTGCAATGCACGGATGCACAGTCCCAAGAGACGGCAATAGTAGCACAATTTGATTGCAAGATATCCAGCACGCACAAAAGATATGCTAAAATATAGTGATATTTATTAAATCAACTTAAAAATTAGATTTCCAAAAGAAGCACTCACCAAATTATGACAGACAGTGAGCGATCACAGAGGCACAGAGGGAGGAAACAGCTAACGCGTTTCGGGCTCAAACAGAGGTATGCCCTTACTCATAGCATGTTAGAAATAAATGAAACTTCTACTATATATACATATAAACAAACATTACACATATGAACATAATTTCAAAATTAGATTACCCGCCAGTCCTACCTCATGCTGCGATGGCGCCGTGTCGAGTCGCGTCCAAACGCAAAAGAATCCCGGAAATCCGTGATGAACATGACATGAATATCCGGACATGCGCACTGTGCATGTATGGCTCAGTGCTGGCAAACTGATGTCCGCGAACTATGGCATGCAGCGGGCTAACAAAGCCCGAACATGCAGGAAGCGCGGACAACAGTAAGGGGCCACAGTAAGAGAACTATACCAGTGGCCTAATTAACAGTTGGGCGCGGCAAGAGACGGAGCAGCCGCAGCACGGTACAATAAAGAACATATAATATGATAATAACATAATGGTAGGGATGAGGGACATAATAATGAGGACAAAACAAAATGTGATGAACAATAATAACTAGATAAAGAAGAGTGAATAATAAAACACAGAAATTAAAGCAAACATAAAAACTGAGAAACTTGGTTAAATAATTACGCTTAATAGTGATAACATTTATTTTCTCGTCGTAAATTTAATCCATTATGGAACCCAAAGTATTTAATGTCATGATCCAATAAGCTTCTCTGTCCCTAAGATGATGTTCTAAGTCCCCACCCCTGTTGGAGCAAAAACATTTTTCTATGCCAAAAATCTTGAGAGTACTATAGTCACAATTATGAATCTGTATAAAATGATTAGTTAAATTGGATTTATTTCTGAAGGTGTTGATATTAATATCATTAATATGCTCTAGGAACCTTACTTTTAATTTTCTAATTGTGCTACCAACATAAAGTAGAGTGCATGATTGGCAAATTGCCCCATAAACTATATGATGGGAGTTAAAATTCATGTAGCTCCGAATAGGGAACTTACTGGTATCTCCTGAATCGCTAAATTCTTTGCATTGTAGTACATATTTGCATGTGCGACAGGGGTTAGTGCCACATCTGAAGAAACCTTTATGTTGGAGCCATGTTGGCTGTGGGAGGTGTTTATGAAAGTTATTGGGAAGTAAGAATCCCTAAAGTTTTCGCTCTACGTGAGACTATACGATATCCTTCCTTCATAATGTCATTGATTGTGTCATCTTCATATAAAATTGGTAAGTACTTATTGACTATTTTTTTGATTTGATTGAATTGCCTGCTATAATTCGCCAAGAGTAGGTTGGTTGTGTATGGGAAAGTTGTTGGTTTTGCTTTTAATAGTTCATGTCTATCCCTCTTGGTGACTCTATTAAGCATTCTTAAGAAGGGCCCTTTTGGGGTAACCAAAGTGAGATGAGTCTATTTTCTATATCCCTAGCTTCCTCCTGAAACAATTTAAGATTACTACAGTTTCGTCTTGCTCGTAAATCTCCCCTAGGCACCGATTTATGAGTTTGAATTACTATGAAAAACATTGAAATGCAATATTGTATTGCCCGATTTTGGGGTTTTCTGTATGTAGATGAGCTAATGACTTGTTGGTTAATGCCTTCTAATTTGAGATCCAAGAAGCATATAGCATCAGTACTAATATTGAACGTAAATCTTAGATTAAAGATGTTATTGTTAACATACATCATGAATGAGGGCATGGCAGATACATCTCCCTTCCAAATGCCCTCATTCATGATGTATGTTAACAATAACATTTTTAATCTAAGATTTACGTCCAATGTCAGTACTGATGCTATATGCTTCCTGGATCTCAAATTAGAAGGCATTAACCAACAAGTCATTAGCTCATCTACATACAGAAAACCCACATCAGGCAACACAATATTGCATTTCAATAGTTTTCATAGTAAATCTACTCATAAATCGGTGCCTATGGGGGAGATTCTACGAGCAAGACGAAACTGTAGCAATCTTAAATCGTTTCAGGAGGAAGCTAGGGATATAGAAAATAGACTCATTTCACGTGGTTATCCCAAAGGCCTTCTTAAGAATGCATATAATAGAGTTACCAAGAGGGATAGACATGAACTATTAAAAGTAAAACCAACAACTTTCCCATCACACAACCAACCTACTCTTGTGTTGAATTACAGTAGGCAATTCAATCAAATCAAAAAAATAGTCAATAAGTACTTACCAATTTTATATGAAGATGACACAATTAATGACATTATGAAGGAAGGATATCGTATAGTCTCACGTAGAGCGAAAACTTTAGGGGATCTTCTTACTTCCAATAATTTTCATAAACACCTCCCACAGCCAACATGGCTCCAACATAAAGGTTTCTTCAGATGTGGCACTAACCCCTGTCGCACATGCAAATATGTACTACAATGCAAAGACTTTAGCGACTCAGGAGATACCAGTAAGTTCCCTATTCGGAGCTACATGAATTGTAACTCCCATCATATAGTTTATGGGGCAATTTGCCAATCATGCAATCTACTTTATGTTGGTAGCACAATTAGAAAATTAAAAGTAAGGTTCCTAGAGCATATTAATGATATCAATATCAACACCTTCAGAAATAAATCCAATTTAACCAATCATTTTATACAGATTCACAATTGTGACTATAGTACCCTCAAGATCTTGGGCATAGAAAAATGTTTTTGCTCCAATAGGGGTGGGGACTTAGAACATCATCTTAGGGACAGAGAAGCTTATTGGATCATGACATTAAACACTTTGGTTCCATATGGATTAAATCTACGACGAGAAATCATGTTTCACTATTAAGCGTAATTATTTAACCAATTTTCTCAGATCTTATGTTTGCTTTAATTTCAGTGTTTTATTATTCACTCTTCTTTATCTAGTCATCATTGTTCATCACATTTTGTTTTGTCTCTATTATTATGTCCCTCACCCCTACCATTATGCTATTATCATATTATATGTTCTTTATTGTACATATACCGTGCTGTGGCTGCTCCGTCTCTTGCCGCGCCCAACTGTTAATTAGGCCACTTGTATAGTTCTTCTACTGTGGCCTCTTACTGTTGTCCGCACTTCTGTGCATGTCCGGGCCTTGTTAGCCCGCGCATGCGAATGATCGCGGACTTCAGTTTGCCAGCACTGAGCCATACATGCACAGTGCGCATGTCCGGATATTCATGTCATGTTCATCACGGATTTCCGGGATTCTTTTGCGTTTGGACGCGGCTCGACATGGCGCCATCGCAGCATGAGGTAGGGACTGGCGGGTAATCTAATTTTGAAATTATGTTCATATGTGTAATGTTTGTTTATATGTATATATAGTAGAGGTTTCATTTATTTCTAACATGCTATGAGTAAGGGCATACCTCTGTTTGAGCCCGAAACGCGTTAGCTGTTTCCTCCCTCTGTGCCTCTGTGATCGCTCACTGTCTGTCATAATTTGGTGAGTGCCTCTTTTGGAAATCTAACTTTTAAGTTGATTTAATAAATATCACTATATTTTAGCATATCTTTTGTGCGTGCTGGATATCTTGCAATCAAATTGTCCTTCTTCCAAAGCCCTTATGCAGTTAGGCGGAGTGGGTGTGGCGCGCCACCCTCTTAAATCTCCTGCTTTTCCATTTTCAAAAGTTGTCAACTATGCTTTACTCACACCTCAGTACATGTAGGATGTTACACTTCTTGACTTGCACATTTAACCACACAGTACACAGCATGGCACTCTTCCTGACTACACATTATTTAGCAGCCCTTCACCCTCCAGACTCCAGTGTCAGGAAAAGTGGTCATGCCTAAGGGCTCCTTGCATCTCCTTAATATTCTCTCTGAGACAATCTAGGAAAACAAGCTTCTGTGAGTCTAGAAGCTGTTGCAGCTACTCCAGCCTGCACTACACCACCATAGGATATACTTAGTAGATCCTTTTCAGCTGGAACACAAGTTCTAACTGGCAGCTTCCTTCACTAACAACTC
Organism: Phyllomedusa bahiana; assembly: GCA_025379985.1. Classification (NCBI taxonomy): domain Eukaryota; kingdom Metazoa; phylum Chordata; class Amphibia; order Anura; family Hylidae; genus Phyllomedusa; species Phyllomedusa bahiana. The sequence goes on from JAODAL010065823.1 coordinate 13,009, forward strand.
AAAGGGGAACTCTACAACAACAACCTCCCATGTGTCAGGCTTCTCCTTACATCAGTGTAATGCTACAGCTCCTCCCCTCTATCTCACACTGGTTAGCTGCAGACCCAGCTATGCTGTCTCAGGTTAAGCCCTTGCAGACCGGACAGGATAATATATAGATATATATATTGGTCACAATATTGAATTTTGGATGTGTTTGGTTGGCAGGGAACCAGGGACTTCTGCTTCTTTTTTTTCTATTTTTAGCTTCCACTACAGCTTTCACTATTGAGACCTCAAGGAAATATCGTGTTTTAAGGGTGTTTCACTCTAGTCATGATATCAGCTGAAAAAAGTTATTTAAAGCAAACTTTTTCTGTTAAAAACTGCCTAGAGAGCAAGGTAATTATTTCCTGGCCCAGTTTGTGTGTTGATTTTGTTGTTTAGAATACTCCTGAACTCAAGTTTGTTCTGCAATCAATCCTGCTTATATCCTTGGATACCTTGAAGTACTTCCCTGGTTCCTATTCTAATCTTTGTTCTGACCTCTCTCTTGTTTGTCTTATTGGATACTTTGTCTAGTGCGTTAAGCACTTCATTCTTTCTTGACCTCATCCTTGTACCGACCCCACTCCTATTTGTCTCTTTAGATATGTTGACTACCACATGAAGTACGTCCTTGGAAATTGACTTCGGCCATATCCTCACCTCACCTTTGCTCTTGTCTAAGCACTTTTGTGAATTTACCTGATCTTCTGTTGTTAACCTTGGACTGCTCCTGACTAGTGATGAACGAACCCTAAAAAGTTTGAGTTCAAGCTGAACCTCGAATTTTGAGAAGTTTGAGTTGAAGTTTGCGTCGAACAAGAACCGAACAAGAACCTCATTAAAGTCAATGGGAGAAGATGTTCAGGTTAATTTTTATTCCGATACAGATGAGGAGAAGCTGGAATTACCTTCCATAACAATAAACTGGATACGTGGAAGAACTTAGTGAAGAAAATTTGGCTCTAAGAGTGACAGAAAAAAATTGAGAGGCTAAAATACTTCATTCCTTTCAATGGTTAACTAAAAAGATGAGGACAGCGTAGCTAAAGGAGGTACAGCGGTAGCAGATGCTACGGGGCCCCTTTGACACCGATATTGGAAATAGCACATTATAACTGGCAGGAGCCCCCTATCACTTTTTGCACCAGGGCCCAAGAATATGTCATATATGTGGTGGCAGCAAGACCATCCCAACAGGGAACATGGAGGTTCAGCTGGCAGGGCCATAGTTATAGGGGGTGCAGTGGTAGTCAGGGCTGCCATCAGTCGTTATTAACTGTTTCAGGGCCCCATGCACATAAATCTAATGTGGCTCCCACCCATTACTAGTTCCTATTTTTTAACATATCACTGGGACCCATTTTGATTAGGGCCCCTGACAGGAGTACTGCCCTATTAGCACCCCTGCCAGTTACTATGTGCCATTTTCAAAACTGTTGTCTTTTTATGTGTCAAAGGGGCTTTTGGGACACCTCAGGATGCAGGACCCCATAGCGGCTGCTTCCGCCAGGGGTGCCAATAGGGCAGTACGGTAGTACTCCTGTCAGGGGCTCTAATCAAAAAGGGGCCCACAAATACGTTAAAAAATAGGAACTAGTAATGGGTGAGTGCCCAATTTTATTTGGCTGTATGGAGCCTTGAAACGGTTAATAGATGACTTATGGCAGACTGACGAATGACTGATGAATGACTGATGTTAATAGATGACTGATGGAAGGTGTATTTCACATTGTGAAGAAGGCGTGCTACAGTTTACTAGTTGGATGACATCAGCAACCAAGGCAACAAAATCTTCAGAGATCCATGCTGGATTCATTTTGATAAATGTCGAACGATCAAATATTCTCAGGGGAAACACGGATACGTTTGTCAGTTATAACCCCGCCAGTTGTGCTGCATTTGCACACTGAGATAATGCTGGCTGCCGAGCAGGATAAAATTTGTATGGTTTGTCAAGCAAGCTCCGGCCATTTATCCAGTTTTGACACCCAGAAGTTGAATGGGTCCAGAACAAGTCCAAAAACATCAGTGTTATGCCACCGGTAGTCATGGATCATAGTTTTAAGGTGGTCTCTGTGTGTCTGAATGCTGCCCTGCCTTGCAGGCCTTGGTGACGTGGTAAACATGGATTGCAGAATGTCACCCAGTAGGGTTCTGCCACACTGACTGCTGCTTTGGCTACTTGTCATGCTACTGCTGGCACACTGCAGAAGTTGTTCCACCATGGCATTAGATTGTGAAGAAGACGCAACAGATGTCTCAAGTTGGTCAATGAGCACTGTCTTAAATTCCTACTGTCAATTTGTGTGGATGGAAGGAAATTGCTCACTTTTGATTTGTAACATGGATCAAGGAGGGTGACCACCCAGTAATCGCTGTTCATTTTGATTGCCTTGATGCGTGGATCATGTTGCAGGTAATGTAACATCCAAGCACTCATGTGTGAGATGCTGCCAGGATCTCCCAAGCCTCGGGGTCGAGGGGCACTAAACAGATCTTCCTCCTCTTCCTCCTCCTCCTGTAAATCTGTGACAACCTCTTACCACTGAAGGGTAATTGCTACCGATGGTGTCCACCCCTGCCTCCTCATCCTCCTCCACTTCCTCATCCTGACCATCAGCAGAGCCCTGACTGGCCTCATGCGCTGTACCGTGTGAGCTGAACTGCCATCCTGCACCTGCCCTGGATCTTGAACCACCACCTAAAGTAGACTAATAAAATTGGTAAACAGTCGAGTCTTCTACATCCTCTGGCGAGTAAGGCTCTGTATCCGCCTCTTCCTCCTCCTCCTCCATCGCTGCCAAGACCTACTGCTGCAGAGTGTCTAATGCTTGTTCCAGTAAAAATATGACCACAATGGTCATGCTGACAATGCCATCATACTGACTGACCATTTTGGTGGCCTCTTCAAAACTGTGAACGAAGGTGCAGAATCTCTGCACCAGCCTCCACTCTCTATGGGTCAACAACCCGAGGTCCGCATCACTGCTAGTCAGGCATGTGACATTTCATACTGCATAATGGCCTTACGCTGCTGCCACAATCGCTGGAGCATGTGGAGGGTGGAATTTCAGCATGTTGCCACATCACATATCATAAGATTGACAGGGAGGCCTAAATGACGCTGCAACACTGCCAGTCATGCAGAAGCAGGGTGTGAATGCTGGAAGTATGAGCTAAGACCTTGAGCCCTCCTCAGCACATAGTCCATACCCGGGTAGCACTTGAGAAATTTCTGCACAACCAGGCTCATGACATGTGCCAGGCAAGGGATATGCGTAAGTCTACCAATCATAAGGGCAGTATGGAGATTTCTCCCGTTGTCGCACACCACCTTGCCTGGTGCCGGGTTCTTAGCACTCAGCCATTGGTCAGTCTGAATGTGCAGAGCCATCCACAGTTCTTGACTTGTGTGTTGATGGTCTCCGATGGTTCTCCTTGTTTGTGATGCTACCTGTCGTGGTTGGGGATCTGGACTCTGTTCCTTTCCAGCATTGTGGAAGAGTGTTCACTGAGCCTGAGACCCATCACCAGAGGCATTATCATCCTCCCAGTTCACCCAGTGAGCGGTCAGTGAGATGTAATGACCTTGACCATGCTTACTAGTCCATATACTGTATCTGTAGTCAGATTGACTTTGGTGGACACAGATGCAACCAATGTGCTGGAGATCTTTTCTGCAATGTGACGGGCCAGGACAGGGACAGATTTTCTGGCAAATAAATGCCTGTTAGGCATCTGATATTGGGGGCATGCCAGGGCCATGAAGTGGCGGAACCCATCTGTGTCCACCAGATGGAAAGGCAATATTTCGAAGGCCAACAGCCTGGCAATGCTGACATTCAGGCTTTTGATTTTTGGGGATGGTTGGGGTGAAAGCGTTTCTTCTACTCCCAGAACTGGTACATAGAAGGCTGGCTGGTGGACTGGCTTCTGTACGGTATGCAGGTCAGACTGGTGGTGGGAATAGGCCAACAGTATTTGGGACTGGGAATGGTGCTTGCTCATGCTGCTCTGGCACATCGGCAGCAGAGGACCGTTTGGGCTTGGAAGTGGCAGAGGAGGCAGAAGATGTCATGGTGGTTGGAAGCCCAGGACCTGTGTGGCCTTTTTTCTCCAAGTGACTCTTCCAAAGCAATTCATACTTTACATGCATGTGTCTGTTCATGCTGGTGGTGTTTAAAATCTTTATATTCTTTCCTCTTTATATGATGTGACTCAGCGAATTTGTGAGACCACCCTCTCCCTTTCTGCGGCCGGACCCACACTGACACTACCCCATCATCATCCTCCTCCAATGATGATGCGCTTATTAGCGGCTATTCAAAAGACCATGTTGGATCCTCATTGTCATCATCATCACAGGTGACTTCCTCTTTCGGACAGTCTACATCCTCAAGCTGTGGGCTAGAAGCCACTGGCTCTGCGAGGCATTGCTGACCAGTTGGGATTTCTGCCAATGGACCAGCTTCCTTCTCCTCCTCTGAGGGCATCAGCAATTAGGCGTCAGATCAGACAAAATCATCCTCTTTGGCCTCTTGATCTTTTGAAATGCCTTCTGACCCCAACCGCATTGTATCATAAAAGTTTTCTTCGGAATATGAATTATCTGGAGGGGTCTGTTTATTACAATATATAGAACGAAAAGGATGCCAGCTCACCGTCAGTGTTCCACCCCTGGACGTGCACGGATAGACTGGAAACAAGTCTCAGGTGATCCAAACAAACGAAGAGGAAGTCCAGCTCAAGACCAGGTAGGTAGAAAATATGAAGATAGCCTTTATTCCAAATGCATTAAAACAGAGTCGACATGACCATGATGTAGTTGTAGTAAGAAAGCTCTAACGCGTTTCGGAAGATTATTCCTTAATCTAGCGTATATTGCATAACAAAGCTTTTTTTAAATAGACCTATATCGGTCAAATGTGCTAGGAAAAATAACTTTAACCCTTGCACCCCTGGTATATTTTAAATATAAAAATAACGAAATCAAAAATTTTTAAAAAAAA
>JAODAL010065824.1:0-18043 GCA_025379985.1 Phyllomedusa bahiana
AAGGGGTTAGTACTCCTCAGGGCTATGGGCGATCAACTCCTCCTACAGTGAATAGAAGACACCTCCTCCACCCAGTCAGCAATAGACGGAGGAACGGATTGACCCCAAACGCGGGGGATCACCGTCTTTGCTGCCTGTAAGAGATGTCTGGTCAGGGTTTCTTGTACGAGGATTGCGAGAAGGGGAACTTTAAATAGAAGAGCTGCTTCTGGGCATTCCGGAATAGAGGTCCCACAGCAATCCGAAATAGCCCGAAGGACTTTCTTCCAGAAGGGCTGCAGGACTGGACACCCCCACCAAATATGGGACATAGACCCTGCCTCCAAAATTACATCTCCAGCAGGTACGGGACACTAGGAAACCATTTGTGAAGCAGAGTCGGCACCCTGTACCACCTGGACAGAACTTTAAAAGCTTGTTTCCTGTGCCTTGCACGCTATCCCCGCCTTATGAGTGAGAAAAAAGCACTTTCTCCATTGATCAACCGTAAAGGTCCTCCGCAGCTCTTTCTCCGGGCCCTTACAATAATGAGGAAGTTCCTGACAAGGGGACGAGATTAGCCAACTGGTAGAGCAGGGAGATAGATGCCTGGGGAGCGATGGGCGACACATAGTTTCCTCAAATTTGGAGGAAAGTGCTCTAAGAGAGATCTTTCTTTTTACAGTAGCAGTAAAGAAGTGCGAAGCTGTAAATACTAAAATTCTATGCCTGTCAGATGGAGGGCATCCTGAATCAAATCCCTAAGGCAACAAAACACCCCTATTTGTACCTGCACTGTGAGGAGGGGGGGCGATATTTAGATTTCCTAGGAAGGGACCGCCCAGAGGCCCCCGGGGGAAATAGATGATTGTCTGAGATGGAAAAAGGGGGCCAGCTAGGTCCACTAAAGGGGTCGGGGCCTTAGATTTCATTATTATATGAGAGCGTGTTGCACTGTACTGAATGATAAAGTTTAGGGTCTCGGGTCGAGAGTTCTGGCCCACGGAAGAGAAATTATCGCCTGGGGGGAGACCGATTGCGCAGTCCTCACCCAAAGCTTATCCTGGGACTATCGGACCAAGTCCCAAAAACTAGCATAAGCACAGCCGCCAGGTAGTAGACCTTGCAATCTTGGTAAGGCCCACCCCCCCCCCCCGTCCGTCTTGGGCCAGACAGCAGTTCCCTCTTAAGTCCACGGCGACGAGAGAACCATATAAACTCGGAGAAACCTCGCTGAGTTTAAACCCAGAAGGACGAGGGCCACAGGGGACAGAACCGTTGGAACAGATTTATTAAGTCAGTTTCGGAAGTATAGACATTTTAAATAATATTCACCTGCCAAACCATGAGAAGTCACCCCGTCCCCAGACCCCCTGACTTCGAGAAATAATTAGCCAGCAGAGGTTGGAAGTTGCACTCATACAGGCGTGACAGATCTCTAGAATCTGATCCCCAAGTACGAATCTCCTCTCAGGCCAAGAGAGGAGTAGTTGATTATAATGGCCTGGACAGTGGTTTGCTAAGAGAGATATTCAAGGCTTCCGAATTTGAGTAATTGATTTTATAGTTAGACCATAGGCTGAACTTATCCAACTCGGACAGCAAGGATGGGAGGGACATAAAAGGCTCCTTCAATAAATCAATAGATCCATCTGCGAAGGCCGAGCACTTAAGCTCTTGCCCTCCCAATCAGATGCCCTTGATGTCCGGGTTTGGATCGCTACCGCTCCAGCAAAAAAAAAAAAAAAAAATTGTTTCCATAATTAGGATATACAATAGCGCGACAAAGGGCATCCCTGCCTAAGTACCATTACTATGTCTATGGGGCCATATAGCGCACCATAACTTTAATTCTTGCCGAGGGTTTGATAAGCGCTAGATATTTTGGCGGTAAAGATGGGGCCAAGTCCCACGTGCTTGAGGTAACACGGTAAGAGAATCCCAAAGATATCCTGTCAAAAGCTTTTTCAGCATCAGAGACAGATCATCAGGGTTCCCCATGCGACAGGCCATAAAGAATAACGTCAATTCTCAACGTGTGTCCCTAGCCTCTCGACCCGGGTAAAGCCCACCTGGTCCGATGAAATCAGGGTTACAGGAGTGGATTGAGGCATTCGCCAATAATTTGGCGATAAATTTGAGATCCACATTGAAAGGGAAATCGGTCTATAGCTGCACAAACCTGCCGGGTGCCTTGCCCGGATTGGGCAGCACTGTGATTTGGGCCGCAGAGGCCTCCTTGGGGGGAAGGGGAGGAGACAGAGACCAATGTTGAAGCATTCGGAGAACTGGGGAAGTGAGTGGAGCAAGATTTGGAAAAATTTTCTGGAAAATCCGTCCTGGCCCCGGACTTTTCCCACAGGGGAGATCCCCTAATGGCCATTTCCTAACTCCCCGGCCGATGAAAGTGGTCCCTCTTAGCAGCCGATGGTGTCATCCGGAAGTTGTTGGGAACGGGGAGAGGGGTTCCGCCCCGAGAAGAGGAGGAGGTCGAACCATCGGAGAGATTATACAACTTGGATAAAAAATGATGAAACTCCTTGCAATCCTCGGGGGTGGAGTTGACCAGGAGCCTGCGCTATTTTTAATACCAGTGACCAAGGATTTGCGCTGTCACCGTGTTCCCAATTGCCCTTGCTAAGAGCCGACCACTTTTTTCCCATATACAAGAACCTGCTTCGACCCTTTTGCAATAGTCTACCCCCAAGAGGCCTCAACAGTAAACGACCCCACTCTGTCCAGCAGCAAGTCCGCAGCACCGTGCTAGAGAGGCCTGTTTGTGTAGGAGGCTCAAGCGAGGTTACCCTTATGCAACCGCCCTGCAATAGCTGTTGTCCGGGCTTTTTAAGGCGCCCCATGCTTAATCAGGATTTCCACGGAGAACGCACTTCAACCTCCCATTGAAGAAGAGCGAAGTGGGGTCAGCAGCGTGGTCTCCGAAGTGCTCAACAGTCCTGCTGAGCTCCGGCCAAACACACCGAATCCAGCAACAAGGACTCATTAAGTCTCCAGGGTCGGCGTGCGCAAGAGGAAGGGATATGCAGGGATATGAAAGAGTGGGGGCATGATCAGACCACAGACATTCCCTATGGAGTAGGATTGGCAGCCACGAAGCGCACTGTGCTGAGCAAATATAGTCGATTCTACTGTATGTGTTATGAGGATTGCGAATATAAAGCTATAGTCCCTATCATATGGATGTTGTAAGCGCCATCCATAACTAGCTGTTATTGCAGAAAGGCCCCTGACACGTTAATGGCCGAATATGCTAAGGAGGAACGCCCGTCGAGTTATCCAAGGTGGATCAAGGGTCAGGTTGAAGTCCCCCACAAAAACAAGATGGTTGCCCCTGGCCCGTTAGTTGCAACTCGTCCAGGACCTTCAACAGGAAAGTGACCTGTCCGTAGTTCGGAGCATAGACGAAATTTCACTTTTTTTTCAGATTTTCAATTTTTATCCATTCTTATTTACTGGAACACAATAGAGGAGATCATGGAAATGAAAACATCGATTCCCCAGATTCTGCCATTTTTAGAGACATCCCATATGTGGCCCTAATGTGCTATTTGGCTCAACCACAAGCCCCAGAATAGGAGGAGCATCTACCGGACTTTGGGGTCTCACTTTTGATAAGATTTTATTTAGGCGCCATTTTAAGTTTGTGGACAACCTAAGGGGCTAAAACTTAATAAATTCCCCTAAAAGAACCCTGTATGGGAAACTACTCCCCTTAAGGAATATTCCAGGAATGCAGCGAGTGTATCGACCCCACAGGTGTTACTTTTTTTAGCGTTAGGTGGTAAAAAGGAAAAAAAAAATATTTTTTTTCCAACAATCTGCAAATTTAGCTGAAAAGGTTTATTTTTTTTGTTGCGCAATTTCTTCCAAGTTCGGCAATACACTACATGTGGATGTAAACTGCTGTTTGGGCGCATGGCAGGGCGTACAAGGGTGGGAGTGTTATTTGGCTTTTGGAAAGCAGATATTGGTGGGTGCCATGTCGTATTTGCAAAGCCCCCAAAATAACAGAGCAGGTGAAACCGTCCAAAAGTCGCCCCTTTTTTGATTCAACACCCCTCATAGATCTCATCTAGGGGTGTATTGTGCAGTTTGGGCGCACAGGTGTTCCATAGTTTGTTTTCTTGTTTTGTTTTTTAGCATTAGGCCATGAAAATGGAATGGGGGAGGGAGGAGAACACAGTTTTACCATTGTTTTCTGGGCTTGATCATTAGTGTTCACCGTGTGGTATAAAGGACAGGATAACTTTACTAATGTCGGTACAATTACAAATGATAGAAATTTTATATAGTTTTATTTTTTGTGTTATTACTTTTACACAATAGAAATGTGTTTATAAATAATTGCGCTTTATGTCGTCATAGTCTGAGAGCCATAAGTGCATAAGATTTTTTGTTCACTTTATTAAGGTTTTTGTGAGTCTTTTTGAATAAAATCAGAATGGAGAACACTCTGCTCGTCTGTACTGAGAACTCCCATAGAACAGAATGGAGAGAACACTCTGCTCGCCTGTACTGGGAACTCCCATAGAACAGAATGGAGAGAACACAGCGCTCCCCTGTACAGAGAACTCCCATAGAACAGAATGGAGAGCACAGCCCTCTCCTCTACTGGGAACACCCATAGAACATAATGGTGAACGCAGCACTCCCCTGTACTGGGAACTCCCATAGAACAGAATGGAGAGAACACAGCGCTCCCCGTCCTGGAACTCCCATAGAACAGAATGGGGAACCCAGCGCTCCCCTGTCCTGGGAACTCCCATAGAACAGAATGGAGAGAACACAGCGCTCCCCTGTCCTGGGAACTCCCATAGAACAGAATGGAGAGAACACAGCGCTCCCCTGTCCTGGGAACTCCCATAGAACAGAATGGAGAGAAGACAGCGCTCCCCTGTCCTGGGAACTCCCATAGAACAGAATGGAGAGAACGCAGCGCTCCCCTGTCCTGGGAACTCCCATAGAACAGAATGGAGAACACAGCGCTCCCTTGTACTGGGAACTCCCATAGAACAGAATGGAGAGAACACAGTGATCTCCTGTACTGGGAACTGCCATAGAACAGAATGGAGAACACAGTACCCTCCTGTTATGGGAACTCCCATAGAACAGAATGGAGAACACAGCGCTCCCCTGTACTGGGAACTCCCATAGAACAGTATGGAGAGCACAGCGCTCCCTGTACTGGGAACTCCCATAGAACAGAATGGAGAGAACACAGCGCTCCCCTGTACTGGGAACTCCCATAGAACAGAATAGAGAACACAGTGCTCTCTTGTACTGGAAACGCACATAGAACAGAATGGAGAGTTTTGCAGAAGGATGACTAGCTCTCCAATCTGAGCCACATTTTCAGGGGCCCGTTCCCAAGATAGGTGGGGATCCAGAGGTCGGGCATGCACCTACCAGGCATTGAAAGCATATCCATCCTATCAATATACTATCCAAGTCACCCCATTAAGAGCCTTCCCAGCAGGTCACAATAAGCACAGGGACGAGTCCAAAATTAGTAAAATAAATCAAACTAAAATGGAACAAACCTAAAAAAGTAAATGCATGAAAAATGAAGGTTTGACCTTACCTCTCAGCAGAGCTGATGACCATAGCTGTACGGACATATCTGGGATCTTGCTGGCCAGCTGCATGGCTGGGACAACCATATTGTTGCTCTCCTGATGGTGGGTTTAAAAAGTTATAGTTTATAGCACAGGTAAGCCTGCAGATGATATAGCGAGGCAACAGTAAACACCAGGCACTAAGACCTGTTGACTACCAAATACTATATATGGCTACTAAGAGATATAGCTAAAAATGTAGGTTTTGGCACCGGTTGTCCTCCTGACAAACGCCAAAATGGAGCCATTGCCTTCTATAGGGCAGATGTAGTCCTAGACTATGTTTGCCCTGTAAATCCATGACCCTGTCGTGTTATCTGGCAAGATGAACTTGGGCCCTGTTCACACGACAGAGTTGAACGAGGTCATGGCCGCGGGTTCAGACGCGGTTTCCGCGGCCAAAACCACGTCCAAATCGCGCCCACTTTATTAACATGGTTTCCTATGGGAAACCACGTTAATATTCACACGCCATGGGTTTGGCCGCAGCTTTGAAGCTGGGGCCTTGCCGCGCTTGTTTAAGAACTCTCCTGTCAACTCTTGACAGGGAGTCCTCAGCGCGGCGGCCGCGCGGTGTTGCCCTGGGAGTCGCCGCGGTTTTCCCCCTGCCTACTAATTTGCATGGGGGCGAACTCAGGACGAGGTTTGGCCATGGGAACCCGAACCCGCGGCCAAACCTGTCGTGTGAACATGCCCTTAGGTTGTTGGATGAGGTTTTCGGAGCGTTTCTTCGCCCAAAACCTCATCCAAACCACAACAAAACCTCGCCTGAAACACGCTTCTTCAGACGAGGTGTTTGACGAGGCTTTGATCAGGTTTTGGATCAGGTTTTGGACGAGGTTTTCACCCATACAACTGAATAGCAGGACAAAAACCGCCCTGAAAACCGTGCCTACAACGCGCCAAAACCACACCGAAAACCGTGCCTACAACGCGCTTCAAGAATTGAAATGACACTTCTTTTTCATTGCTTCCAAAGCAGCGTGTAAAAACCTCGTCATGTGTGAACTACAACGAGGTTTTACAGAGGAATCAATTAAATGAACTGGGAGCATTTTGGGCGAGGAAACGCTCCAAAAACCTCATCCAAAAACGCCGTGTGAACATGGCCTTATAGTATTCCTACAAATATTATGAATGAGGGGTGAAAATGTTAAGTGAATAGTGCCTTACTGACCTCAGGCATCTGCTTTAGGGTCATCATGTACCATTAGGGCCACATTTTGCAAAAATGTTTGCAACAAGAATGAATTTTTAATGGTTGAAATTTGAGGCCGAGGGGAATTCAGGTTTTGCCAGATAACGTTCAATAGAAAATAGTTGCAGACTCGCTAATTTAACGTCTAAAAAATATAAGTGAGAACAGTCCGGGCTGCACATTGCTGCATTCATATTTGTATAGGGAAAATCCTGCCTTCTTCTCTTACCCTGTGATTTCCTAGTACATAGAAGATGTGGCCAAGAAGCACCAAAGAGCACGCCGTTAGTCGATTAAGGTCCTCGGCATTTGACATCTTTAAAGTTTCTCGCAGAAATCGCCTGAAATGTAGAGAAACAAGAACATTTAGTCACAGAGCACAATAAAGACAAAGCCATAAAGTGACGAACAAGATGCCAGCATCGAAATGTGTTCCTTCAGCCAGCAGTCTGGATGCAAAGCGGCACATGACTGACTTTTATCAGCGCTACAGACAACGGGAGAACAGATCCCAGAAAAGGAAAGTGGATCCAATTAAGGGAGAGGCTGATTTTTGGTTTAAATTAGTTTTCCCACCTTGCAATGTGATGGCAGATTACTAGGATATACCATCAGAGGCGAGACCTGCACCTATTTCACAGAAACGGGGCCACTGAAAAGCTCAGCTCGGAATGGAGAGCAGGTTAGGCCCTCCATTCTGTTCTATGGGAGTTCCCAGTACAGGGGAGCACTGTGTTCTCCATTCTGTTCTATGGGAGTTCCCAGTACAGGGGAGCGCTGTGTTCTCTCCATTCTGTTCTATGGGAGTTCCCAGTACAGGGGAGTGCTGTGTTCTCTCCATTCTGTTCTATGGGAGTTCCCAGTACAGAGGAGCGCCGTGTTCTCTCCATTCTGTTCTATGGAAGTTCCAAGTACAGGGGAGCACTGTGTTCTCTCCATTCTGTTCTATGGGAGTTCCCAGTACAGGGGAGTGCTGTGTTCTCTCCATCCTGTTCTATGGAAGTTCCCAGTACAGGCGAGCGCTGTGTTCTCTCCATTCTGGTATACGGGAGTTCCCAGTACAGGGGAGCGCTGTGTTCTCCATTCTGTTCTACGGGAGTTCCCAGTACAGGGGAGCGCTGTGTTCTCCATTCTGTTCTATGGGAGTTCCCAGTACAGGGGAGCGCTGTGTTCTCTCCATTCTGTTCTATGGGAGTTCCCAGTACAGGGGAGTGCTGTGTTCTCCATTCTGTTCTATGGGAGTTCCCAGTACAGGGGAGCACTGTGTTCTCCATTCTGTTCTATGGGAGTTCCCAGTACAGGGGAGTGCTGTGTTCTCTCCATTCTGTTCTATGGAAGTTCCCAGTACAGGCGAGCGCTGTGTTCTCTCCATTCTGGTCTACGGGAGTTCCCAGTGCAGGGGTGCGTCGTGTTCTCTCCATTCTGTTATATGGGAGTTCCCAGTACAGGGGAGCGCTGTGTTCTTCATTCTGTTCTACGGGAGTATCCAGTACAAGGGAGCGCTGTGTTCTCCATTCTGTTCTATGAGTACAGGGGAGCGCTGTGTTCTCCATTGTGTCCCATGGGAGTTCCAAGTACAGGTGAGCAGATATGACAGCAATGGGAGCGTTCACAGGGCTTACAGCAGCCATGCTGATTGGCACCCCGTGATCTCACAGCAGGAGTCCCGATCAGAGAGAGACAATGTGTGTGGCACTGTCATTCATTTAGATGCAGCGCCGTTTAAAGGGTTAATCAGCAGGGAATGGAGCCGCTGTTATCGGCGGTTGTCAGCTGCCATTAGCCTCCTATGTAACGGGAGTACTGAGTAATCCTGCTACATACAACCTTTCCGGGACGTATGGGTACGTCCTGCATCGGTAAGGTGTTGAGGACTAAGCATTTTGTTCATTTTGCCATCATAACTTTTCCAAAATCATAACTTTATTTTTCTGTCAACGAGGACTTTTTAAAAAAATAAATAAATAAATTGTGGGTTGAGTTATATTTTTCAATGGAACCATTTTGCGGTAGATCTAACTTATCTGTTATTAACTTTTATCAAGATAACGGCACAAGGATATCCTAAACCAGACATGGCAGGAGGGGTCACCGGTCCTCTTCAAATATTCACTTACTTTGCTTCGTTATATCTGCCTTGAAAGAAAGAGAAAAGTCCCCGTATATAGAAGGCAGCAGCGCGGAGACAGTGCGAGCTGGAGGAGAGAGCAAAAAGACAGGTTATGTGGGTAACGCATGTAGAGCCGACTGCAGTAACTATAAGCTATACCACTGGCTCAAACAAGAAAAGCTTCATATCCGGTCTATATTCATACCTGTACCTATATTGCTATAAAATACATTAAATGGAAAAGGGATAATTAAGACACTTTTGATAACATAGATAACAAAACTCATTCTGGATACTTTTTTTATATTAACCCCTTACCGCCGGAGCCAGTTTTGGCCTCTCTGACAGAGCACCATTGTTTTAAATCTGCCGTGTATCACTTTATGTGAGAATAACTTTTTGACACCTTAACCTATCCATGTGATTCAGAGATTGTTTTCTCGTGACACATTGTGCTTTAAGATAGTAAGAAATTTTGGTCCAAAAAGTCCTTTTTTTATTTGTGAAAAATATCAAAGTATCGTGAAAAATTTGAAAAATTTACCATTTTTAAACCTCAAAAATTTCTGCGTGTAAAACATAGTTATTCCACTCAAAATAGCTTAGAACTAGCTTCTATCATATGTCTACTGTAGGTTGGCATCTTTTTTTTTTAAATGTCTTTTTTTATTGATATTAGGGGGCTTAGAAATTTAGTAGTAATTTTCACACTTAAGAAAATTTGCAATATACATTTTTTTTTAGGGACCAGTCCAGTTCTAACGTGATTTTGATGGGCCTGTATGTTAGGTACCCCCATAAATGACTTCAGCTAAGAAACTACACCCCTTAAAGTATTCAAAACAGCATTTAGGAAGTTTATTAGCCCATTAGGTGTTTCACAGGAATTAAAGCCAAGTGGAGGTGACATTTAAAATTTCACCTTTTTTTTTTTTTTTTTTTTTGCAGATTTTCAATTTTCAGCCATTATTCACAAGAACTTGGTAGATGTGATCAGGGAAATGCAACTTAATATTGATTTCCCAGATTCTGGTGTTTTCAGAGATATCCCATATGTGGCACTAGTGCGCTATTTGGCTCAACCACAAGCCCCAGAATAGGAGGAGCACCTACCAGACTCATTTTCATTACAATTTTATTTAGGCGCCATTTCAAGTTTGCGGACACCCTACGGGGCTAAAACTTAATAAATACCCCTAAAAAGACCCCATATTGGAGATTACACCCCTTAAGGAATATTCCGGGGGTTTTTAGTGAGTATTTTTAACCCCCCCCACAGGGTTTTTCACAAAATTTTTTAGTTTTAAAGCGGGGAAAATAAAAAATTTTTTTTTTCCCCAAAAAATCTCAATTTTTTCTGAAAAGAAAATTTTTAAAAGGAATCCTGAAAAAAAAAAAAAAAAAAGCCCCCAAAAATTTTTGTTACGCAAATTTCTTCCAAGTTCGGCAATACCCTACAATGGGTGAAAACTGCTTTTTTTGGGGGGGGGGTAAAAGGGGAAGGGGGGCCCCTATTTTTGCTTTTGAAAACGCAGTTTTTTGGGGGATGGGGTCCTTTCGCTTTTTGCAAAGCCCCCAAAGTACCAAAAATTAAAACCCTTCCAAAATTTTCCCCCCATTTTGGGATTAAACCACCCCTCATGGGAAAATCTGGGGGGTTTTTGGGTCTTTTTTGGGTGACAGGGGGTCCATAGAAATTTTTTTAGTATTGGGCTATGAAAATGGGGGGGAAAAATGCAGTTCCCATTGTTTTTTGGGCTTTTTTTTTAAATTTGTTCACCGTACGGGATAAGGCCGGAAACTTTACTGGGGGAGGGGTACAATTGCAAGATAAAAATTTTTAAAAAGTTTTTTAAATGTTTTAAATTTAATTTTACAAAAAATAAAATTAAAGGCCCTAAAAAAAATTTTGCTTTTTTATGTTTTCCTTTTCCCGGACAGCCCATAACTTTTTTATTTTTTCCAAATAACCGGATTATTGGGCCCTTTTTTTTCGGGATGATTTAAAACTTTTTTTTATACCTTTTTGGGGGTAAATAGGACGCTTTGATCTTTTTTTATTAAAGGGTTTTTTGTAAAGGCTTTTGGGGGAAAAAAATAAAAGAAACCCCGGTAGTGTTTTTTATTTTTATTTTTTACGGGCGGTCACCTTAAGTTAAAAATTATTCCCTTATTTTTTCCCAAAACAGGCCCAATACATTACAAATTCCCTTTTTTTTTTTTTTTAATTTTTTTCCCTTTTTTTAAAAAAAAAAAAAAAAAAAAATTTTTTTTAAAAAAGTGTTTTTTTTTTCCATAAAATTTTTAAAAAATTTTTTTTTTACCCCAAAAAACCCCTTTTTTTAAATTTTTTTTTTAAAATTTTTGTTTTTTTAAAAAACCAAAGGGTTTTTTTTTTTAAAATTTTCCAAAAAAAAAATTTCCCCAAAAAGGGGGGGTTTTTAAAAAAAAAAAAAATTTTTTTTGGAAATTTTTTTTGGGGGAAAAAAAAAAAATTCCCCTTTTTTTTAAAAAAAAAAAAAAATTTTCTTTTTTTTTTAAAAATTTTTTTTTTTTTTTTTTTCTTTTTTTAAAAATTATTAAAACCAAAAAATTTTTTTTTTTAAAAAACCCCCCCCCCGGGGGGGGGGGAAGGGCCCCCAAAAAAGGGAAGGGGCCCCCCCCCCCCTTTTGGGAAATTTTTTTTTCCCCCAAAAAAAGGGGGGCCCCCCCTTTTTTTTTTTTCCCCCCCTTTTTTTTTTTAAAATTTAAACAAACCCCCTTTTTTAAAAAAAAAAATTTTCCCCCCTTTCCAAATTTTTCCCCGGGGCCCCCCGGAAAAAACCCCCCCCCCCCGGGGGAAAAAAAATTTTTTTTTCCCTTTTGGGGGGTTTTTTTTTTTTTTGGGGGGGGGAAAACCCCCCCCTTTTTTTTAAAAAAAAATTTTTTTTAAAACCCCCTTTTTTGGGGGGGGGTTTTTAAAAACCCCCCCCGGGTTTTTTTTTTTTGGGGGTTTTTTTTTTTTTCAAAAGGGTTTTTTAAAAAAATTTTTTTTTTTCCCCAAAAAAAACCCTTTTTAAAACATAGTTAAACCCAAAAAAATTTTTTGGGGAAAGCTTTTGGGAAAAAAATTTTGGGGGGGAAAAGGCCGGGGGAAATTTTGGGGGGGGCAAGGAAAGGGGGCCCCGGGCCGTTCCACTTCCCGCGGCCATCAGGTAGGAGATCGCTGCTGAACTGCAGTTCGGCAGCCGCCGGGAAGCAGGCAGGAGGAGCTCACTCCTCTGCCTGTGGCTTTATTATCGCAACCACGACAGGTTGCAGTAATGAAGCGTTAATCACCCGCGGCCGGAAGCTCACTCCGGCCGGGGTGATACGCATGCGGCCAGCGGAAATTTACCGCTGGTCCAATGTCGCGATCGTGCGCGGCTCGCCCGCAAGCCCGCGCAATCGCCGGGACGTATGCATACGTCCATTTGCGGGAAGTCACTTCCTGCTTGGGCGTATGCATACGTCCTATGTCGGGAAGGGGTTAAAGACGTTGTGCCATCTGGCTGTTTTTACTCGAAACACTCTTTAGGCTCCCACTTCCTGTTCAGGCTGTGGGTGGCTCTTTAGCTTCAGGCTCCCACTTCCTGTTCAGGCTGTGGGCCGTTCCACAGCGTCAGTCTCCCACTTCCTGTTCAGGCAGTGGGCCGTTCCACAGCGTCAGGCTCCCACTTCCTGTTCAGGCATGTGGCCGTTCCACACGTCAGGCCCCACTCTCTGTTCAGGGCAGTGGGGCCGTTCCAAAAAGCGGCAGGCTCCCACTTCCTGTTCAGGCAGTGGCCGTTCCACATGCGTCAGGCTCCCACTTCCTGTTTCAGCAGTGGGCCGATCCACAGCGTCAGGCTCCCACTTCCTGTTCAGGCAGTGGGCCTTTTCCACAGCTTCATGCTCCTACTTTCTGTTCAGGATGTGGACTGTTCTACAGCAGTGACTGACATTTCTGCTCTGTTCTTCCTAGCTGAGACTGTAAGAGGGACATTGGTGATGGAGAGCAGCAAAGCAGAAGGCTATAGAGCTAGCTCCAAAGGGTTAAAGCTTGGTAGTAACAAACAAATAAGTTCCTGTGACGCTGATAAGACACATAAGGGAGTGACATCACCATCCTGGCCACTGCTAGAGCACAGAGAGGTAGTTGGTAACCTAGGGAAGCTTGTGTACACAAGCAGGAGATGAGAACTGCTCTAGCTCCGAAATGGAGCAAAATCAGAATAGCAATGTATTTGGTAAGAGTCGGCACCTTTGCCTACAGGTTTAAAGCTAATCAATGTGGCAAGAATACCCCTTTCAGTACATTATCTTCCAATATCTTAATCTAATATACTAGTTATAATCAGTCTTACCTCACTGGGAAATTGTGATCTGGATTAATTCTTTCCAGTAAACTATAAAGCTGCATGAAAAAAAAAATAAAAAAAAAAATTAGTAATTCAGTGTTCTGCCACATGTATGGAATACTCACTACCAGAGTGAACACAGCAAATCTGCATTACCAGCAACGGCCCCCCACCCCAATAAAAATGGCATACGGAGCTGCAACGTACAAAGGTCTCTCAGCTGTTAGGGAAGTTCTGTATCACATACCTCAGGCCCAAGTCTATGGTGCAGAATACATATTTGGCCCTGTTCACATTGGCATTATGTTTTCCGTGTTATGCAGGATGAATGACAGCTACATGGCATCGTTAGGATTTCATAGATCCAGACAGATGTTTTTCATTCCTAAAGACCTGAGCAGTGTCCGAAGAGCAAATTTTTCCTACACCATGTATCAGTGGAAGAAATCTGTGGAAATTTTGGCCCATATTACAACATAGATAAGCCCCATGCAATGTCCTTTTTCCAATGCAGTTTCCAAGGAGAAACTCTGCAGAAAAAGCTGAACTGCAAAAATCCAAAATTTCCTGAACTGCAAAATCCATGACGCAAAGCACATGCATTAAACATACGGTAATAGGCGGCTTTTCTGTATGGATTTTGGTGCAAAGCCGCATGCTTTTCACATTGAAAAGTGTCATGTGAACAGGGCCTTATAAAGATTGACCTAGTTCAAATGATGCAATGTCACTCTGCTATTCTGACCACCACGTAAACCGACAGAAAAGAACCAGTGTGTGAACAGTTACAAAGTGAAAGCAAATACGGAGCTTGCTGCCTGCAAAGCATAAGGAAAAAAGAAAAAAGAAAAAAAAAAAACTACAACCTGGAGTTAGTTCAAGTCAGCTACAGGCAGGACTGGATATTTGAGGGGAGGTTTTCTATGAAATGGTCTCCTGGAGCGGTCTGTCTGGCTCCCATAGACCAGACTAGTCCTGTACAACATGCGTCCCACCCAAAGATTTCTGACAGCCCGCAAAAAAAAAAAAAAAAAAAAAGACCAAAGGCTTCCCCAGTAAATCCGGGGGCGTTCCTAAAAAGGAGGGGGGGGGGGGGGGTCGTGTAAACCCTACCTCCTGTAAAACTGTGCAGGTCTGCTCCATACCATCTTTTCTGCACCTAGTTCAAATCTATGAAAATCCACTTTAGTGCATTGCAGATAAAAGTTTGGGACACATCGCCCTCTCCTCACCTCTTGGTGTCTGTTTCCTTCCCGAATATACACACTCGCCAGATTTGTCACTATAAACGTCCACAGCTCTTGATGTGTGGTGAGCTGTGAAGAGATGCAAAGTCTGTGATACAAGCAATCCTCAAACATCAGGTTGCATATTTAAAGGGATTGTCCATCTCAATTTTTTTTTTCTAAAAAGGAGTAGTGCCCATTTGAAGAAAAAATAAAAAAAAAATAAAAAATTGTCACCTCTCCTTTGACCCAGCAAGTCATCACCCAGCCTCTTTCAGACCGGGAGATCACCGCCTCGGCAGACTTCACCGGTAAAGCAGTTCACTTCGGAATGAGGTGACAAGTGACCGCAACAGCAAAGCAATGGCTGCCGTGGTGATGTCCCCGTCCAGAAGAAGAAAGTAGAAGACAAATACTGGCGGTGGGTGAGGCCATTGCAGCGTCGGAGCCAAGGGGAGGCGGAGAGGAGAGTATAGATTTTTTTTTAAATTCCCACTAATAAGGCTGAGAAAAAAAAAATGGAGGTGGACAAGTCCCTTATGAAATCTAAGCACAGAACATGTTCAGATGCAAAAAAAAAAAAAAAAAAAAAAAAGAAAGACCCTTTGTACCCATTTTCTTGGTGCAGACACAAAGCATACATATGCACATGGCAATGTGATGTATAGGATACATTCACAGTATAGACCTTTGCACCATTTCATGTATCACAATATAGTTATCAATAAGGGAAGAGAAAAACAACACAACTGTGTAAAGTGTCAGGTGCAGATCTCATTGAGAGAAGTCTCGGGATCGGATTGTGATAACGTGACCAGTCAACTTACCCTCAGTGCAGTCGTGAACTGCGCCTCTGCGTTATCCATACAGTTCACAGAGATGCAGTACAAACCCTGGGGAAAAAAGACAAAGTGGAAGCAGTCAGAGATATGGGAAGAACTTGTCACAGATGCAGAAAAGTTTTAGGGGAAAGTCACACGGCTGATTTTGATGCTTTCCGAGTGTTTCTTTGCTCAAAACAGCATAAAAAAGCCTCCAAGACGAGTTTTTTCCAAGCATTTTTGGCGCTTCTTTGAACACTGTTTTGGGCGCTGAAAAAGAAGAGTCAGGTCAATTCTGGAGGAGTTTTCAATTCTGAAAATACTCATAGAAAATCAATGCAGAGCTTCAAAAACTCGTCCAAAACTTCGGAGCGGTTTTAGACGCATTTTTTGCCCTGGCTATTCATTTTTATGGCCGTTTCAGAATGAAAACGGTGTTGGAAAACCTTGTCCAAAACTTTGTGAGAAAAGGCGTTTTTCAGACCAGGTTTTGATGGCGAAAATTCAGCATCCAAATCAGCCGTGTGAACATGCTCTGCTTTATCCTGACGTATAGCGCTGCTTACTGTGTGCGCTGCTATACACTGGGTGTTTTAGAAGTAGCTGCTGGCGAGAGCGTACTACTCAACTGCTCTGTTCCATTCCCCATTTACTTTTGCTTTCCCAGGCATGTAAGCATGTCATGTCATGCACTGTGCACCGGGGAAGACAGCAGTTAAGCATGGTTCTCCTTGAGTGATATCAATTACCGTATTTGTGGGACGTACTCTGGGCGTATTGCAGCGCAATTACTCCCTGAACTACAGCCCGCAAATACACCGGGTGAACATACCCTTACTCCGTTAACCCAAAATAAATCAATTAAAAAAAATAATAATAATAATTTTACATTTGTTGTTGGTTTGCACCACATTTTTAACATTGTGAGCCCCTTCCTTTTGGGCAGCCCCTTTGTTTCCTGTTCATTAGAAATAAACTACAACCACAGTACCCAACTGCATTTAAAGGGTTTTCCAGTTCTCATTTCAGCTTTACTAGCGTGAGTATGGCCATGTTTCTGTTTTTCTTTTGGTTTTCCAGTTCCTCTAAAAATAAAATAGGAAGCGCTAGGTGTTCCACAAAAACCTAAGCTCATATACCCCTCTGTTCTGATAACAGGTCTCTAGTGTTTACTTTCACATGACACCTCCCTTATATCAACGCCTGGAATTAAACGGCTCTCTACAGTGATGTAAGTAGAAGCAGGTGATTGCTACAGCAGCGATTACTCCATTCTGAATGAGAAGAAAGAGCACAGGAGACTGGAAAGGCTTCCCAGAGGAGGAGGCGAAGAGTATAAGGTTTTTATTTTTCTTTTGAGTCTAGGGGGAAGGAGTGGTGGTTGCACCTGGAGCTTCCTATTAATTCTTTAAAGGAACCGGACAACCTCACTTAAAAGGGTTCTCCATTTTGAAACAAAAAAAAATTTAAAAAAAATGTAAAACAGTGTTTTTTCCAAATAAGCCCTTCCCCAAAAATAAGCCCTAGCCAGATTCTTAGAGTAAGCTTTAAATATAAGCCCTACTCCAAGGCAGTGCTCTTCCAAAACCCCGCTCACCCTGATAAACAGCCTGTTAAGCCATGTTCACATGCTAAATCGGGGGCGAAAATTTCGCCCCGCAATTACCCCGTGTGGACGGGGGCGGGGGATGGGGGGGGTCCGACTTTCCTGGCCCAAGGACAATCACTGCTAGGGGCGTATTCCCACCGCTAAAAGTACATTCAATTATCTCCCCCCAAAGGAAACGAAATCCATATTTCTCTAAGGACTGTAAATTTCCGTAATGAATACCGTTTTTTGGGCCGTAATTGGTGCACTCCGGGCGTAATTACGGACAAAATAAACGGCCCCCTTTTAAACCGTGTAACTAGCCTAGACTAGAGGGTTTTTGGAAACTTTCCAAAAGTTTTTATTTTAAGGACTTTAGATATGCACAGCACAAAAAACCCGCAGGCCTTCGCCCAGGCCATAAGTGCAATGTAACACACACATTATACAATCATACAACCCCCATTCCCTTATCTTAAAGTGTGGCTACTGGAACTTCTTGGGCTTTTAGTCCCCCCCGAATCCACCTTTCATATAAGCCCTGAAAGAATAGACACACACTGTGTGTATGTATATATTTTAATAATATAAAATATAAATATTTTTATATATAATTTAAAAATATAAATATATTATATATATATATATATAATATATAAAAACCACACCACACACCACAACACACACACCACACACACACACACATATACATACACTGCATCAAGTACCATGGGGTGTATTTTGGTTTTTATCAAACTGGTACTTGAGTTTTCCCAGCACTGAAAGGAACAAATGTCCCCGCATGCAGTGTCGCACCCCTCGTGTTAAAAAGAAAAAAGCCCTCCCCCAAACATAATCCCCCTCTTTTTTTCTTTTTTTGAAAATTAAATTAAAAAAAAACCCGGTCTTATTTTTGGAAAAACACGGTAATAAAAAAAACAACACCTAGCCCTGTCCCCAGTTCAACATTTTCTCTTCTGTAGTCGGCACATGGCCTATGCAGCCAATCAGCAGCCCCGGGGTTCCAGTTTCTTGCGGACATCACTCAGGAAGTGAACTGCGCATGTGTAGTGATGTCAGGGGAATAATGTGACTTCTAGCGCCTCTGACGGTCCCCTCCCAAATACCAA
>JAODAL010065825.1:0-18043 GCA_025379985.1 Phyllomedusa bahiana
GCGGTTTTTGGTGGAAGAACCTTTAAGACAAAATAAAACAGTGTTCTTTCTTCAGCCCCAGGGATTTAAAAAATTGGCCGTGGGGAACTAGGAACTGATTGTTTTCAACAAAACTTTCATAAAAAAAGTGCGTTTTCCTGCCCCCAAAATGGGATTCACGAGTGAATTTTAAAAACATTCAAAAAGAAAACCCCGGAGGGAAAAAAATTGCGTTTTTTTTTGAAAGAAAAAGACACCCCGGAGAACGTTACCAAAAAATTTTTTTTTTCCCCTTTAATTTTAAGTAAAAAGGGTGGCTCTTTAAACCCCAAACGGGGCCTGCCCCCAAAGTGAAAAAAAATTTGGCGATTTAAAAGTTTTTACGGAAAGGGAAACAAGGTTTTGGTTTTTTTTTGAAACCAAATTTGAAAACAAAAAAAGCATTTTTATTGAAAATTTTGTATTCTAATGTAAGTACAAGGTGGCTATTTGAAAAAAAACTCGCCCCCCCCCCTCCCGCTGTACAGCGCTAGATGTTTCCTTTAAAAAAGTCTCTTGTCAAAATTTAAATTTAAAGAATTTAAAATTTTCTTTTTTTCTACCTATATTTTTTAAAGTTCACTGCAAAAAACCCATAGTTGTCTTTTATGTTTTAAAGAGAAAAAATTTGTGTTTTCTGAGTGAGTTTGTATTGAGAGAGACGTAGAAACACGCCCTTGCTCAAAGTAAAGGGGAACTGAAAACACTGATATTGAACAGGAAAACCCCTTGTTTCTAGGGAAAAACAAGGTCATGTGTTTTTTTCCAAAAAAAAAGGGAAATTTTTAAAACCTTTCCCCAGTCATGACGTCGACCCCCCGTTTTCCCCCTGCTCTTTGCTCTTTTGATGTTGCTGGCCCCCAAAAATTTGGCCGGGGAAGCGCTAAAAAATTTGGCGCGTTTGGTAATAGATTATCTGAAAAATTGTTACCTAAAATATTGGGTGATAAAAAAATTTCCCAAATCAACCAAAAAAATCGTGCCGATTTCACTTTTTTTCGATTTAAAAAATTGTCCTCCCAAAGTTTTCCGCCCTATCGGATATGGTAATGTTTTTTCCCCGTTTATTTCGAATCTCAATAAACGTTTGTTGACACAATCGTAAATCATTGTGCAAACCAAATGAGCCCCGGGGCTAAAAGGTTTCTTTGCAGGAGTTCTGGTTAAAAAGATTCAGGTGCCCTTTTTCCCCCCCTTACCCCCCGGGAGCCATTTTTTAGCCCCCTCTGACAGGGCCCCTTTTTTTTAAAAAAATTTTTCATGTGTATTTATGCAGAATTTAATTTTTGCCAACTTTAACCAAATTCATGTGATCCAGAGATTTTTTTTTCTCGGGGAAAAAGGGTGTTTTAAAAGAAGTAAAAAATTTTTGGGTCCAAAAAATGCTTTTTTTATTTGTGAAAAAATATAAAAGTATTTTAAAAAAATTTTTAAAAAAATTTAAACCCCAATTTTTAAAACTTCAAAAATTTTTTTGATGTAAGACAGAAAATTTAAATTTCCACTCAAAATGTTTTTTAAATGCTTTTCTACCTTATGTCGCTGTAGTTTGGCATAATTTTTTTAAAATTTGTCTTTTTTTTTTTTTATGACATTAGGGGGCTTTAAAAAATTTGTTTGGGAAATTTTCCTAAATTTTCAAGAAAAAAATTTTCAATATACTTTTTTTTGGGGCCAGTCCGTTCTAAACATGACTTTGATTGAGCTGTATGTTAGAAAACCCCCCTAAAAGGGCCTCATTAAGAAAAATTCACCCTTAAAATATTCAAAAACCCCCATTTAGGAAGGGTTTTTAACCCAAATTTGGTGGTTTTACAAGGGAAATTTAAACAAAGTGGAAATGAAATTTCAAAAATTTTTACTTTTTTTGAAAAATTTTCAATTTTTTTTTAAAATTATTACAAGAAAAACGGTAAATGTGAAAAGGGGAAAAGCAAATTAAAATTTATTCGCCAGTTTCTTCCCTTTTTTAGGATATCCCAAAATGTGGCCCTTTTTTGCATTATTTGGTCAAAACCCTAAGGCCCCCCAAAAGGGGGGAAAAGGAGGAGCACCTAATGGTCTCTGGGGTTTTCATTTTCATTTTACGATTTTTTTTTTGGGGCCCCTTTCAAAGGTTTTTGGGAAAATCTAAGGGGCTTAAAAAATTTAAATTAAAAAATCCCCTTTAAAATACCCACTTATTGGGAAAAAAACAACCCCCTTTAAAGGGAAAAAATCAGTGGTGTAGTGAGCATTCGAACCCCCAAAGGTGGTCACAAAAAATTTTTTTTGGGGGTTTTTTTCCCGTCAAAACTGCAAGGAAAAAAGTCTTTTTTCAGCATGTTTCGTTTTCTAAAAACCTTTGGAAAAAAAAAAAAGGGAAAAAAAATCTTATCCCCCTGCTTTTCCCTTTTTTAAAAACGTTTTCCGCTGTCTAAAATGGCTTTTTTTTTATGCCGGTTTTTTTTTAAATGGTCGGATTTTTTTCAACCCCTGTTCTAAAAAAAAGCCCAGAGCCCGGGCAGGGGGAAAAATTTTTACCCGGAGGGCTTTGTAAAGGATTGGGGGAAGTTTTTTGGGCGCGTTTTTTGGTGCATTTTCCGGGGTTTTTTGCCGAGGGTTTTTCAATGGAAACCCTCCCCCGAGACCCAAATCCCCCTATTGGGGGTGTAACCAAAGGTTAAAAACTTTCAAAACTGCTTTTCAGTGTTTGATGTGTCCTTGTTTGTTTTCCTTTTGTAATTAAAAAAGGAATTTTATGCCCTTTTGGGCGCTTTAAAGTTTTTTGGGGAAATTTAAAATTTTTTTTTCGTTTTAAAAAAGGGTTTTTTACGATTTTTTTTTGGGAGGAAAAAAGGGTTTTTTTTTTTTTTTCAGGGGTTTTGAAGGGGAAAATTTTTTCAAGGGCGGGGGTTTTTTAAAAGTTTTTTGCTAATTTTTGTGAAAATGGTTTTTTGGATTTTGGCGCCGGAATTTTTAAGGGGGTTTTTGGATTTTTTGGGGGGGAAAATTTTTAAAGGGGGGGGTTTTTTGGCACTAAAAAAATTTTTTTTTTACGTTTTGGCGGGGTAAAAAACGTTTTTTCTCGCCTTGACGGGCCAAAAAAACGTTTTTTTTTGGATTTTTGGCCCCAAAATAGTTTTTTTTTTTCTTTTTTTTGGCACCCAAAATAATTTTTTCACAGTTTTGGGGGCGTTTAAAGGTATCCCCGCCTTTGACAAACCCAAAAAACCGTTTTTTTTACGGTTTTTTGGGCCCAAAAACTGTTTTTTTTTAAAAAGTTTTTTGGCAATAAAATTATTTTTTCTACAGATTTTGGCGCTAATAACGTTTTCCTCTTCTTTTGGGCGCCCAAAAATTACGTTTTTTTACGGATTTTGGCGCAAGAATCCGTTTTTTTACGTTTTTTGACAAATAATTTTTTTTACAGATTATAGTTTCATAGTTTCATAGTTTGTAAGGCTAAAAAAAGACAAGTCGTCCATCTAGTTAAGACTGTTGTGCTAAGGTGTGATCAGAGGAAGGCATAAACCCCCCAAATTGAAGTTTGATGCAATTGTCCTCTTTTTAGGGAAAAATTCCCTTCTGACTCCATGCAATCCGGAAAATCCCTGGATCAACGACCTCTCCAGATCTAGACACTATAACTTGTTATATTATTACGTTCCAGAAATGATCCAAACCTTTTTGAACTCTGTTATTGAATCCCATGGACCAGTCCTCTGGCAGAGAATTCCATAGTCTCACTGCTCCTTACAGTAAAGAATCCTTTCTATGTTCTATGTAGAATCTTACGTTCCTCAAGCGTAAGGATGCCCCTTGTTCTAGTTACAGCCCTGTGTATAAATATATCTTGGGAGAGATTCTCTATATTGACCTTGATGTATTTTTAACAAATTCTTATTATGTCCCCCGAAAGCCTATCTTTTCTCTAATATAATAATCCCTAAACTTTGCCCATTCTTTCTGTGTACTGTAGTCCACAGTCCTTTTATTATTTTTGTTGCCCGCCTTTGTACCTGTTCAAGCTCTACAATGTAGTCTTTTCCTGTTGCACTGGTGCAAGACTGTACCACTAATATTCCATGTGTGGTCTAAACCTGTGACTTTATAATGGGAGTAATTATTTTACTCTCATGGTGCATCTATGCCCTTTTAATGCACCCCATGATCTATTTGCTGTAGCTGCTGCTGCTGACACTGGCTGCTACAATTAAAGTTTATGTCCACCCAGGATTCCCAAGTCCTTCTCCATGTATTTTTACCAGTGTTTTTCATTTAACATGTAATCATGTATTGGATTTTTCTCTTCCATGTGCATAACCTTGATAATCCGTGTTAAACTCATTGCCATTTCCCTGCCAGGCTCCAACTTATCCAGATCCTTTGTACATAACATATTATCCTCTTGTAACGGAGGAGTGGATCCGCTGGGCAATGCAAGACGATGATAGCTAAGCCCGCCAGGGAACGGGCAGTCTAATAAGCCCCGGTTTTCACCAGAGCCGCCGCAAAGAGGGTTGGACTTGCTGCGGCGTGAAGGCTACCAAGGTCGTTACCCCTGACGTGACTTGCTTTCGATGGCGGACCGGGGAACAGCGTGGCTACAGAGAAAACGTAATCGGGTGGCGTAGTCGGGGACAGGCAGAAGGTCAGGCAGGCCAGCAGAGTTGTAGTCAGAGACGGGCAGACGGTCAGGGCAGGCGGCAAACAGGCAAGGTCAGGAAACGTAAGTAAGCGGATCTGGTACACGGGTAATCAAGGATGAACTCCAATACTCTCTAAAAACTCAGGAAAACACCACCAACAGACTGGCAGGAAGTACTGGGCGGGCGGATACCTTAATAGGACCAGCGCCCGACAATAACCAATTATCGGGGGGACACTGGCCCTATAAATTTAGAGAAGCCGAGAGATGCGGTGCGCCTTTAAGCAGACGGCCGTCGCGCGAAGGCAGGGACAGGCAGGCACGGCGTTCACTGGAGCGCGGCAGGGTTAAGAGAGGCGGCGCAGAAGGCAGCAGTGGGGTGGGTAGCGGGCCGCCGCAGCCGCACCGCGCCAGACCCCCTGCGAGCGGGGGATTGTGGGTAGCGGGGGCAGCGGTGGCCCGCGACCCCATTGACACTACCCCCCCCCTTAGGTCGCCCCCTCTGTTTTTAGAAACCTAGAGAGGAGGTCAGGAGGTCAGGTTGGTCCCGGTTCACACGACCGCTTCCTCCGGACCGAACCCTTCCAGTCAATGGAGAAAGAACCGCTTCACCCCTCATGTCTTCTGTGCCAACACCTTCTGACCTCAAAGATGTTATCAGATTGGCACAGGAGCAAGAGAGAAGGTCCCCGGGGAGAAGCGATTCATGCACAACGGCTTTGAGGGAGTGAGACATGGAAGAGTTCGGGATTGCGCCAGGGTAGGAGGCAGGCGGGAGTTGTGGACACCGGGTTTAGACGTTGCGTCCTCAAAGGGACCACATATTTAGGACCTAACTTGTAGCTAGGCAAATATAGCGAAATTATATTTGCTGGATAGCACCTTATCGCTGGCTTCACAATAGGGGCGGTGTTCCTACGGTATCTGTCAGCCTGGACTTTAGTCGCGGGCAGAAGCCGTAACAGGGGCCTGTCGTGTGAGCTGCCATAAAGCCTTGATGTCCCTTACTTGGCATCCACGGCCGGGACTTTGATCTCGAGGTAGCAAGGGGGGAGAGGTGGGGGGGATGTTGACCCAAACACGACAAAAAGGGGGAGGCCCCGGGATCCGCCGAATCTAAAGAGTTATAAGAAACTCCGACCCAGGGAAGAAGATCAGGACAGTTATCCTGACGGCGGCGGACACAAAATGCCTCAGGTAGGTGCCCCGAACACCTGGTTGACCCTACTCAACCTGCCCATTAGTCTGGGGGGTCGGTTATGGGAGAGAAGTTATCTGGACCTGCATTGACACCACAAAGCCCGCCAAAATTTAGCTTTTAAATTGGACTACACTATCAAGACAAATATGTAAAGGAGACCGTGCAGAGGAAACGTGACAGAAAAATGTTGGGCACAAGTTGGGGGGCAGAGGGTATCCAGGCAGTGGGATAAAGTGGGCCATTTTGGAAAAAAACGGTTCGGTAACACAACCCAAGATGACGTGTTACCCAGAGGAGGGCGGGGGGGGGGGTGGGGGGGGGAGGGGGTGGGGGTCCCCGTTAATGAAGCTCCATGGCTACATGGGTCCTGGGTTTTCTGGCACCAGGGAGCGGCTGAAGAAGGACCTGCGGGCTTGAAGAGCGAGAAATCTTATTACAGGCACAAAGGGAGGTGCGCAGGCTAGAACAAAGTCCTCATGTCATGAGCCAAGGGTATGGCCACCAGTAATATCGGGATACAAATTGAAGGCGACCTATGCATCCTGGGTGCCCAGCCATATGAGGAAAGAGTGTCCCCACTTCAGGATTCTAAGCGCAAGGCAGGTCGCACATACGTCTTCCTGGGAAGTAGGTGCTGGGACGGTCCAGGGGGCAGCGTGACGAGTGCTCCGGGGGGGACAAATGTGTGGGGAGGAGGATTCGAAGACCACTGTATACGAGGAAGGTGATAGTCGCATCAGCTCTGAGTTTTTTTCGGGCAGGCTGAAAATGTAGCGCCGGAAGTCAAAAAGGGCAAAGAATAATGACCACCTAGCTTGCTGGGGTTTCAGGCGCTGAGCCGACTGAAGTTAAAGATATAGGAGATTCTTGTGGTCTGTGAAAATGTCAATTAGGGTGGCGATGCCCCCTCCTGAAGGAGATGCCAATTCTTCAAGAGCCAGCTTAATGGCCAGTTAATTTTCACGATCACCAATGGTATAGTTCTTCTTCGGCAGGAGATAATGTCTTGGAGAAAAAACACGGTATTGTAGCTTACCAGCTGAGGAATCTCTGCAGGTAGGACCGCACTGCGCCCGACTGACGAAGATCCACTTCCAGATTAAACGGACAGTTAGGGTACTGGGATGAGGGACAGGACCGGAAAGCCGAAGAAATGCGCTTTGAAGCCGGTTGAAGGCTTCTAGGGGCCTCTGGGGGCAGGATTTGGAATTGGCCATCTTCTAGTTCAGGGCCACCAAGGACACCACCAGTGTAGAGAATGTCGGACGGTTGGAAGAGGTGGGGGGGGATGAATTGCCTATAATAATTTTTTTGCAAACCCCAAGAAGCGTTGAATGGCCCGAATGCCACCGGTTGGGGGCCACAGCAACAGCCGCGGAGAAGCTTCGGTAGTGATCCATCCGGAGGACCCTGCATCAGAGACTATGTACCTAACGAAGGGTATGCTGGCACGTTCAAAGAGGCACTTTTCGGCTCTTGGCAAGAGTGATGAGTGCGGAGATGTCGCCTGAGGAACTGGCGGACATGGTGGCGTTATGGAGTCTCAGAGATCAGGTGAGAAGTGAGGAATATCGTCAAGTAGACGATTTACACAGGACATAGAGTAGGTTCATGAAAAGATCTCATTTAACAAAGTTATGAAAATACAGCCGAGGGCGATGCAGAGTCCAGAATGGCAAATCCAAGATTAATCGAAATGGCCCCGTCCCGTGTATTAAATGCCGTATTCATTGTCGTCACCTTCCCTAATGCGGATTAAGTTGTAGCCCGCGTTGATCCAGTTTAGAAAATATTTTCGCCCCACGCAGGCGGTCAAAAAGTTCGGAGATTAAGGGCAACGCGGTAGCGGTTTTTTTACGGTTAATTTTATTCAGGCCCCCGATAGGTCGATGCAGGGCCAGGAGGAGAGACCCGTCCTTTTTCTCCACGAAGAAGAAGCCGGTCCAGCCGGAGCTAGGACATACGGATGATCCTTTGCGGAGGTTCTTCCTTGACGTACTCAGGGACATCGCCTTAGTTCCGGGACAGAGAGAGGTTTTGAAAAAACCCGGCCTTGGGAGGAGTACAGCCAGGTTTGCAGGGTCAATGGGACAATCATATGCTGGAGTGGGTGAAAGAGTTCAGCCTGGCTCTCGGAAAAGGAACCTTTCGGCAAAGTCCCAGTAGGCAGAAGGCTAGACTGGAGGAGGTTTGGCAGACTTCGGGAGGGAGACGACTTGAGGTGCGAGTTGCGGTTAGGACTGGCAAAACGAGGAGCCCAGACACGCGGGAAACCCCAAGGCATGACTTCACTGTGCTCCAATCCAAAGTCGGGGTATGGTCCTGCAGCCAAGGGGAGGCCAGAACAAATGAGGATTTCCGAGGTGGATCGAGCAGGACTAGTTGTTGAAGTCTCCTTGTGAAGAGCCCCAATTTGCACAGGATGAGGGGGGCCGTAAGGAGGGCTGATAGCGTCCTTGAGGCATTCGCCACTGACGAGGAGGGATGACGAACATAGGTTTCTTGCAGCGGAGTCACCGGGAGACGTAACCTGGTCACAAGTTCGTGGCTTATGAAGTTCCTGCCGATCCTGAGGTCGATAAAGTCGGTGGCCTGAAATGGTGCTGTCCGGAGAAGCACAATATGTACGGCATAGTCAGACGGGGAGACGGCCGTTCTAGACCCTAGGGTTGCCTCTCCTACGAGCCCTAGGTGCGGAAGTTTCCGGGCGCACCGGACAGTCCCCAAATGAAAGGCCAGAAAGAAACCGCCACAATAGAAGCAGAGCTGCTTCAGACGACGCTGAGAACGTTCTCCTGGGAAGCGTGGGCTCTTCGACTGCAAAGGTTCCTCTTCAGAGGCCGTTGAGGAGGAAGAGGTGTGAACGCTGGAACGTGGGAGCCATGAGAGGGAGACGGCGGTGGACGGTCGCGTTTCCCGTTGCAGGCGGAGCTCTTGTTGCCTTTCGGCGAAAGCGAAATATCCACTCGGGTGGCAAATGGGATGAGTCATCCAAGGCAGGTTGGTAATAATTTTCACGGAGCGGCGAAGCCGTCCTTGATTAGCCCCGAGAGGCCTTGCCAAAATGTCGCCACCAATCTTCGTTGTTCCAAGTCTGCTACCGAAGCGAGAGTGCGAAAACTGCACGGAATATGACCGACTGTGGTTTGTCGCCTGACGTAGCCGGAGCAGCGCTGCGTGCCGCGTAGAAGTACAGCCAGGTTCCTCGAAGACGGTGCGGACCACCGGAGGAACGTTTGGAGGTCGCCGTCAGAGGATCCTCGATCCATAGAGGCGTTAGCCCAAGCCCAAGGCTTCTCCAGACAAGAGGCTGATTATTGAAGGCCACCCTTGGCTCGGTCTGTAGGGAATTGGTGCCCATCAATTTGAGGTGGATGGAGCACTGGCTGATGAACCCTCGGCCACTTTCTTGGTGTCTCCATCGATAGCGTGAGGGGGAGTGGCAGATGCGAGACGGTCCTGAAGCCGAAAGCAGGTGATGAGCATATGATGCCGGAGACGGATGCTGTGCGAGGCGGTATGCCGATGGAGGCAGACGCAAAGGTGCCAGGTTCTGCCATCATGGCCGCAAGCTGGTCGATGCGTCGTTGACTCTCGCTGGGCGACTGCTGTAGTGATGTTCCCGGAAAGATCAGGCAGAAGGTACCCTGGCGGAAATCCATGGGCAGTCTGTACTGTAACGGAGGACGTGGATCGCTGGTGGGCCAATGCAAGCGATGATAGCTAAGCCACGCCAGGGAACGAGAGTCTAAGTAGCCCCGGTTTTCACCAGAGGCCCGCCGCAAAGCGGGATGGACTTGCTGCGGCGTGCAGGCTACCAGTCGTTACCTGACGTGACTTGCTTGAGATGAGCGGCCGGGGTACAGCGTAGGTACAGACGTAATCCGGAAGCGTAGTCGGGACGGGCAGTAAGGATCAGGGCAGGCAGCAGAGTCGTAGTCAGAGACGGGCAGACGGTCAGGGCAGGCGGCAAACAGGCAAGTCAGGAAAGTATGCAAGCGGGACTGGTACACGGGTAATCAAGACTGAACTCCAAGTACTCTCTAAACACACGGGAAAACACACCAACAGACTGGCAGGGAGAGTACTGGGGGCGGATACCTTAAATAGGACCAGCGCCCCGACATTAACAATTATCGGGAAATGGCCTCTTTAAATTTAGAGAAGGAAAGCGGCGCGCGCGCGACTCTAAGCGGCGGCCAACTGCGCGCGCGACGGCCTGGGACTCAGGGCAGGGCACGGCGTTCATGGTAGCGCGGGCCAGGGATAAGAGAGGCGGCGCAGAGGCTCAGCAGAGGGCGTGGTCGAGGCGCCGCGCAGCCGACGACCAGTCCCTTAGCGAAGCAGGATGTGGTCGCGGGGGAAGACGGGAGCCGCGACACGTGACAACCTATATTGTGTTGATTTCTTTACAGAGACTTAGTATTGTCTGTAAAGACGATATTCTATGTGTATTCACCTGTGTAGATAATTAATGAAAATGTTAAAAGAGGATAGGGCCCAATACTGACCTTGTGGTACCCAATTTAGTAATCAGCGATCCTAGTGTCTGAGTATGTACCGTTAATTACTACCCTTGGTTTTCTATCAGTGAGCCAGTTTACTTACCCACTTGCACACATTTTCCCCCAAAGTCAAGCATTCTCAATTTATTTACCAACACTTTTAGAGTGGGCACCGTATCAAAAGCTTTAGAAAAATATTGATAATATGACATCCAGTGCCCTCACCCCGATCCAGTCTAGCACTGACTTCCTCATAGAAGCTTGATGAGATTAGTCTGTACAGGACCGATCCTTCATGAAACCAAGTGGAACGGCGGTATATACATTATTTTCAGTGAGATACTCCAGGATAGCAATTCTGAGAAAACCTTCAAACATTTTACGTACAACAGAGGTGTTAAGCCTTACTGGGCTATAGTTTCCTGGATCACTTTTTGACCCCTTTTTGGAATATTGGCACACAAAGTTGCTAGTGCCAAATCCTTTGGGACTACCCCGGTATTAGGACAGTCATGAATATTAAGAATAGGGGCCTTATCTATGACTTACTTAACTCTCTTAGGACACTGGGTGTGTATGCCCATATGGGACCTGGGGATTTGTCTATTTTAATCTTCTAAGACGGAGCTTGCACTTCTTCCCTGGTAGACAAGAAACTTTTAAGTTGGAGTTTACCACATCTCTCTGTTCAACAGGAAGGTCATCCTCCTCGGTAAATACAGTGGAGAAAATAGTGTTTAATCGTTTGCTTTTTCGCATCGCCTCTACTGTTTTCTCCCTCAGTATTTTTCAAAGGGCCAACATTTTCCGTTTTAATTTTTTACTATTTATATAGTTAAAAAATATTTTGGGGTTAGTTTTACACATCTTCTATAGCAATAATTCTTTTTCCGTCTCCAGCTTGCTTCCCTTTATCCTTATTTTACACACTTTATTTTTTTCCCTATAGCTTCTTAGTGCTCTTCATCTGCCCTCCTGATTTGTAGTTGAAACGCTTTTTCTTTTTTGTTTTTTTTTGCGCTCTTTTACATCCTGTTGATCCACATTGGGGTTTTTACAGTTTCGAATTTTTTTATTACCATAGGTTTGTACCTTCACGTGGTTAGCCTAGGATGTTTTTAAAAATATCCCATTTAGTATTAGTTCTGCATATTTAAACACATGGCGCTAATAACGTTATCTCGCTTATGACTGCCCAAAAATAAGTTTTTTACGGATTTGGTGCAAGAATCCGTTTTTTCAGTGTTTTGGCACCCTAAAATAATTTTTTTTACAGATTTTGGCGTTAATTATATTATCTAGCCTCTGACGCCAAAAAAAATACTTTTTTTTACGGATTTTGGCGCAAAATAGTTTTTTTTACGGATTTGGCGCAAAAAATACGTTTTTTTACGTTTCTTGATTACTAAAATAAGTTTTTTTACAGATTTTGGCCGATAATAACGTCTATTCTCGCTTCTGAACGCAAAAATACGATTTTTTTATCGGATTTTGGCGCAGAAATCCGTTTTTTTACGTTTTTTGGAACTAAAATTATTTTTTATACAGTTTTGGCCGACTAATAACGTTATCTGCACTTCTGACGCCAATAAATACCGTTTTTTTTTCTTTTTCTTTACGGATTTTGGGCGCAAGAATCCGTTTTTTTACGTTTCTTTCTGACATAAAATATTTTTTTTTTTACAGATTTGCCAGGTTGCTAACAATGTTTTTCTCGCTCTGACGCCAAAAATACGTTTTTTTACGGATTTTGGCTCAAAATTACGGTTTTTGTTACGTTTTGGACCTAAAAATATTTTTTTACAGATTTTGCAACTAAAAACGTTATCTCGCTTCTGACGCAAAAATACGTTTTTTTTCCCGGAATTTTGGCGCAAAAGAATCTTTTTTTTACGTTTTTGGCACTAAAATATTTTTTTTTACAGGATTTTGGCGCTAATACGTTTTCTCGACTCTGACGCCAAAAATACATTTTTTTTAAGTTTTTTGACACTAAAATTAATTTTTTTTACAGATTTTGACGCTAATAACGTTAATCTCGCTTCTGACGCCCAAAATAGTTTTTTTTACGGATTTTGGCGCAATAATCCGTTTTTTTTTTAGTTTTTTTGGGCATTTAAAATAATTTTATTTTACAGATTTTCCCGTTTAAAAAACTTTTATTCGCTTCTAAACCCCAAAAAATTTACGTTTTTTTTTACAGTTTTTGGCGCAAGAAACCGTTTATTTAGGTTTTTTGGCCCCAAAATAAATTTTTTTTACAGATTTTGGCACTAAATAACTTTTACCCCCGCCTTGACGCCAAAAATTTTTTTTTTTTTTACGGATTTTTGCCGAAATTTAATCCTTTTTTTTAAATTTTTTTTTTGGCACTAAAAAATTTTTTTTTTTAAGATTTTGCCGCTAAAAACGTTTTCCCCCTTCGCCTGCCCCCAAAAAATAGTTTTTACGGTTTTTTGGCCAAGAATCCCGTTTTTTATGGCTTTTGGGGGGAAAAAATTTTCCGTATTTTTAAAGATTTTGGCCCCTTAAAAAATTGACCCTAGTTTTTAACGAAAAAAAAATAAAAATTTTTTATGGTTTTTCGGCGATAAAATTTCCGTTTTTTTTGAGGTTTTGGGGCTAAATAAAATACCCTTTAAAAAATTTTTTGGGGGCTATTAAATTTGATCACGGCATCGGGAACAAAAAAAAATATATTTTAAGGGGAATTCCCCAAATAATGCTTTTTTTTTTTTGGGGTTTTTGGCGCAAAACCCTTTTTCTTTACAAAATTTTGCCACTAATACGAAAATCTTCTGTTTTCAAAGAAAAATGGGGGGTTTTTGGGGTTTTTGGTTTCAAAACCCCGGGTTGAAAAATTTTTAAAAAACATTAGAAACGCAGCAGCGGGCCCAATGGCTCCCAGTGATTTTAAAGGAAGTGAATTTAACATATTAACTCAAACCGGGAAGGTGTATTTGGGATCCAATGGCTTAATTTGCCATTTTTTAAAAAAGCAGAGAAAAGGACACCCCAAAAAAAACGTCCAAAAAACACCCCAAAAAAACGAAAACGCGCCAAAAAAACGGGTCTTTTTTTTCAGCTGTTTTTGGGACAGGAAAGGGGAAAGAAAACCATTTTCATAAACCCTTTTTAGTAATTCGTTTCGGGGGGTCTTTTTTTGCCCAACCTCAGTGTAAAATACCTTAGGTGGGGAAAATGAAAAAAAAATTTTTTTCCCAAATGATCTGAAATTTTTTAAGCTGAAAATTTTTTAATTTTTTAAAAGGCATTGGAAAAAAAGCCCCCAAAAATTTTTTACGAAATTTTTTCCCAAATTTTTGGGCAATCCCAAAACATTTTGGGGGTAAAAAACTGCGGGGTTTTGGGCCCCATGGAAAGGGTTTTTATAAGGGGGGGAGTGTTTTTTTTGGCTTTTGGACCCAAGTTTTTGGGGGGGCCCATTTTGCATTTAAAAAAGCCCCCAAAGTACCAGAACAGGTGAAAAAACCTTTCCCCAAAGTCCCCCCAATTTGGGAATTCGGGGCACAGCTCAGGGATTCATCTAGGTGTGAAACTGTACTTTTTGGGCGCACAGGTTTTCCCCAAAGTTTTTTTTTTTAGCTTTGGGGGCCCCCAAAAAAGAGGGGGAAAAAGGGGAAATTTCCCCCCTTTTTTTTTTTGGGCTTCAATTCTACAGCGTTCGCCCGTGAGTAAAAATTTGACGGAAAATTTTTACAAAATTTGGGTCAAAAACAATTGCAAGGGAAAATAGTTTTTAATATATTTTTTTTTAAGTTTATTACTTTTACACAATAGAAATAAGGTCTATAAAAAAATTTTATTTTTAAAGTTGTCCCCGTTTTTGATAGCCATAAGGGTTTTTTAGTTTTTTGTATACGGAGGGTTATTTTTGGGCTTATTTTTTGTGGGGGAATTTATTGGGGTTTTTTTTATTTTCCTTATGGGGGGCATATGCCGCTTTGTCACTTTTTTATTAAGGTTTTTTTTGAGGGCATTTGAGCAAAATTTTCAGGAAATTTCCCGGGAGTGGGCTTTTAAATTTTTTTTTTTTAAAAAAGCGGCACCGTGCAGTTTAAAATACATGGGTTTTAATCAGCAGGTGACCCCATTTTTATTGGGTTTCCCAATTTGTTATTTTTTTTTATGTTTTACTGCTTTTTTAAAAATAAAAACACTTTTTAATTTTAAAAAGGGAAAAACTGTTTTGCATCGCCAAAAAGGGTTTGAAGGCCCCTAACTTTTTTAAATTTTTTGTGTACGAAGCTGTGTAGGGGCCCTTTTTTTTTTCAGGGTGAGTTGAAAGTTTTTTAATTTGGGATAATTTTTTTTTGGGGACAAGACTTTTTGACTTTTTAAATCAGTTTTTTGGAAGGCAAAAGTGAAAAAAAATACTGCAATCCTATAGTGGGTTTTTATTTTTTAATTTTTAAAAGCGCTTTACCG
Source organism: Phyllomedusa bahiana (assembly GCA_025379985.1). Classification (NCBI taxonomy): domain Eukaryota; kingdom Metazoa; phylum Chordata; class Amphibia; order Anura; family Hylidae; genus Phyllomedusa; species Phyllomedusa bahiana. The sequence goes on from JAODAL010065825.1 coordinate 14,804, forward strand.
TTTCATTTCCCCTGACCAGTTTGCTTTAAATTTGGGCGAACGATTACGGGGCGATAAACCCCATTTTTATAGTTTTTTAAATTTTGAAGCACTTTTAAAAAAAAAAAGGGGTTTTTTTTTTGTTAAAAAAATATTTATGAAACTTTTTCCTTCTTGGAGCCATAAATTTTTTATTTTTTTTTCCCTTTTACATTTTAAATTTTGTACAAATTTTGCGTTTATATGGATTTTTGAACGCTTTTTATTCCATTTTTTGTGCTTTCAGGTATAGAAAAAATTGCAATTCTTTTGACGTTTTTTTTTTTTTTATTGGGGTTTTTACCCTACGGGGTTTTTTTAACGTTAAAAGAATTTTTTAGGGGTGGGGGCATTACGCAAAGCGTCGGATTTTTCCCCAAAAATAGGTACTTTTTTTTAATTTTTTTTCTTTTTTTGGGGCGGTTTGGGGGTTTGTAAAAAGGGGAAAAAAGGGGGGTGTAAAGGGGTTTTTTACATTTTTTTACTACCCCCGTTGGGGGGTTTGTAACAGCAAAAAACCCCCCGGGGAAAAAAATCTTAGTTTTCTGTTTGAAATAGGGCCTATACAGCGTTTTGCGTGCATAGGCTCCATGGCAAACTGAAAAAACCCTGGCCCCAACAATGAAAAAGGGGGGCCCTGGTGGGGGTCCCCCATACTTCCCGGATGCTTTCTAAAGCATCCGGGGGAGTCCCATTTAAAAGTCCGAGGGGGGGCATTTTTCGCCCTTTTCTTTCGCCGGGAAGGAGGGCCTCAGGAGCTCACTTTCCCCTGCCTGCGCCCTTTATTATCGCTGCCAAATGCTGGGAAATAAAGCGGTTTAAAAAAATCCCCGGGGCCCGTGATCACCCCCCATGGGGTGTTGTGGCATGAACCAGAGGTTTTTACACCCCTGATTCCTATGGCGGGGACGTAGCGCTGGGTTTGGAAACCTCGGGGGAGCCCGGACCCTAAAAAAAAACGTCCTTTGCGGGGGAAAAAAAATCACTTTCCCCCCCAGGGCATATGGGATTTCTCCCAAAGTCGGGAAAGGGGGTTTAAATTTTTTAGTTTTCTCTCCCTTTTTGTTCAATACAAATTTTTTTTTTTAAAAAATTTTTAAAAACAGTTTTTTTTTGATTTTTTCCTTTTTACTGCCGTTGGGTTTGCTGCATTTTAGAAAATTTTTTTCGTTACTTAATTTTGTCCTGCTGGTTTGTTTATTGATGATGTTATAATTGACAATGTTTTTGGGTTTTTAAAAGGGTTTTTAAATTTAGCAATCAAAAAAAAATCATCTGGGTAAAGGGTCTGTCACGGGGACGGGAGTGGATCCTCTGGACACCGCAAGCAAGGGGTTAACCACGCCAGGGGGCGGTCTAATTATTTCCCCCTATTACCAAGCCTCGCAAACAGGATGGACTTTCTGCGCGGGGGTCTACCCGGTCCCTTCCCCACGTGACTTGCTGCGGAGCAGCCCAGGGGTAGTGAGGGACAAAAACGAAGGGACTCGTAGTTGGGGGGCAGGCAGGAAGGGCAAACAGGCGGTAAGGTTCGTGGTCGTGGCAGGCAGGAAGGTCGGGGAGGGGCAAGTTCGTGGTCGGAGACAGGCAAACGGAACGTCAAGGCAATCAGAAAAGACTTAGGAAAGCTTTCTCAAAGGGAATGGCACAAAAGACTGGCAGGGTAACCCGGAGAGGCAGGCTTAAATAGGGGCAGCGACTGGCAATAGCCCATTACCGGTGCGCTGGCCCTTTAAATTTAACATTGCCGACATGCGGGTCGCGGCGCCGCTCTGCAGCGGGGCACGGATGCGCCCGTGACCCTGGATGAGGGTCATCCGTGACAGTACCTCCCCCATTTGGCCTCCCCCTTTTCGGGCCTGAAGGAATTCCGGATAACATTAATGGCCCAGAATATTGTCTTCTGGTTCCCAGGACCTTTCTTCGGGTCCGAACCCCTTCCAGTCAATGAGGAAAAGGCGCTTCCCTCTGACCGTTTTCATATCCAGAATCTCCTTGACAGTAAAGACATTGGTGGCGTCAGCCTCAGGACTGGGAGGAGCAACTTTCTGAGAAAAACGATTTAGGATGACCGGCTTCAGATGAGAGACATGGAAGGAGTTCAGGACGGGAGGAAGGCGGAGCTTGTATGCCACTTGGTTTATGCGCTTCAGCACCTCGAACGGATCCAAGAACCGGGGACCAAGCTTATAGCCGGGGATCTTGAGGCGGATATACTTGGTCGACAACCACACCTTGTCAAAAGGAGAGAAGATGGGAGAAGGTCTTCGCTTTTTGTCAGCTTGTATCTTAGTACAAGCGGAAAAACAGAGTAGAGACTGGCGTGTCTGATTCCAGACGGCTTTTAGGTCCCAGACCAACTCCTCACAGCTGCAACATTGGAGGACACCGGAAGGGGGAGGGGTGGGCGCGGATGTCGTCCGTAGACAATGAAAAGGGAGCGGCACCGGCAGATTCTGAGTCTAAGGAGTTGTAGGAGAACTCAGCCCAAGGTAGCAGGGTTTGACCAATCATCTGAGTGCGGAGACGAAGTGTCGCAGATAGCAGCCCAAAGTCTGATTAACCCTCTCCACTTGCCCGTTAGACTGAGGATGGTAGGCCGAAGAGAAGTCCAGTTTCACTTGAGTTGGCCACAGAGGGAGCGCCAGAACCGGGAAACAAATTGGACTCCCCGATCAGAAACAATGTGCTGAGGAAGCCCATGTAGTCGGAAGATGTGTTGAAAAAACTGACCGGCAAGGCGAGGAGCAGAGGGTAGACCTGGCAGAGGAACAAAGTGTTACATTTTGGAGAACCGGTCCGTGTCCAGCCAGATTACGGTAGTCCCTGGGGAACGCGGGAGGTCAGTAATAAAGTCCATAGCGACTTGTTACGGGCACAGGAAGTGCAAGATTCCACGAACTCTTGAACATCTCGGGCCAGGCCAGGCCACCAATAAAAATGGGAGATAAGTGAGTAAGATTTCTGCACCCCTGGGTGCCCAGCTACACGAGAGCAATGACCCCAAGACAGTATCCTCTTCCATAGAGCTGGGCGTATGTAAGTCTTGCCAGGAGGAATTCATTGTAGGTCAACGGGCGCAGCAGAGATCAGCCGTTTTGGGGGAATGATGTGCTTGGGGAAAAATTTGTCCCCAATCAATAACATGGAGAGGGCGGGCGCCTTTACTTCTTCTCCGCCCGGGGGGGAAATGGATCAGAAAAACGAAAACCGGGGAAAAAA
>JAODAL010065826.1:0-18043 GCA_025379985.1 Phyllomedusa bahiana
GGGGCATGATAAATTTGGCGTTAAACGCAAATTTATGCGCATATTGATGGCATAGAATGCGCCTGATTTATGAATCCGCTATACAGCTGGTCATAAATCAGGCGCATTCTAGCGCTCGAGCAACACTTTAAAAGTGCTCTACCTGTTCCAGCTGTAATGCACCCAGAAATGCCATAGCAAAGCTATAAATATGTAGCTTCACTATGGTTCTAATGCGCCCCGCATTAGAACCATAGTGAAAAATGTATGAACGGGGCTGCGCCTGATATCGGGCTGAAAAGACGCCAGATATATGGTGCAGCCCCGTCCATACATGTCACCCTTTATTTCTATAAGGACTGTACATCTCACAGTGAGTGTTTATAAAAGTTTTAAAAACCTCACATTTGAGACCTGTTCTGTTCAATAAGATTGGACATTTCTAAGCAGACTGAAATTAGCCTTCCTGAAATTCAATGTTTTTGTGCTCCACGACAAAGATCTCTGTTGAAGATCACTATTTCCTAGGTGCCCCCAACCTGAATCTTTGTTATTCTGTCATGCATGTTAGTCAATATTAAGACTGGAAGGGCCTTCCCTCTAGTTGGCTCCTGCACCAGTTGAGAAAGGTAAACATCTATAGTTATTGACAAAAACCTGTTTCTTTTGAAGAGAGCCAAAGGTTTCAGTTTCCAGTTTATGTCTGGGTAGTTGAAGATGCCCATAACAACCTCATTATGATTAGCCACCTCATCTATTTGTCTGAGGAGTTCAACTTCCATAGGTTCTATCATATTTGTTGGCCTATAGCAGACCCCTAATATAATTTTATTATTGTTATTGTCAGGTGTGAGAATTGATTCAAAACATTAGAACTCTGTTTGTACTTTTCTTATCCCTTGATTATATCTAGAAAGTATATTACCATATAAAGAACTATGAGACTTATGATTAACCCGTCCCAGGAATTGTTAATTAACCAATGATCGGGTATATATGTTATGACAGCTACTTACATATCAAACAATATAAAATGACCTGTATTTCCCTGTATTAAACAGAGTTGTATTATCCATCACTCAGACTGGATAACTATTACTTGGGGCCCAGCTGCTTGCAGCAAAATATATATTAAGAGGAGGTAGGAAACTGGCTGGATTTATAACTAACCTAACATTTGGTGCACGTGACTCTCAAACGGATACGAGGAAAACAGCGCAGAGGAGGCCTGTCGTCTGTTCTGGGGCGTCGCCCCACAGCGGTTCTAATCTGGGCAGCCAGACGTGCCTGATCAACACCAATACGGTGTAACGGGTGAGCGGGTAAAGCGGGTAGTGGACCCACTGGACCACTGCCGGGCTTGCTCCGAGGGGCACAACTAAGTGGCCATCGGGCATAGGTATCTTCACAGAGCCTTTGATGGTAAGGTTGGCTGACGCCTACAGCCACCAGGTGCTACCTCAGAGCAGTCCCCAGCAGTGGCAGCTGACCAGACAGGCCAGAAGTGCCAATGCTAGGCACCAACAGAATAGGAACAGAGACAAAGCAGACTAGATATGGATATGTGCAGGTACAAACAAAGACAGGCCCAAACGGATGCCAAGCAAGAAGGTTAAGGGAACAATAAATAGACAGCTAAAGGGACACCAAGAACATAAGCAGAGACAAAAGCTAAACTCAGGCAAGAACACCAAGGCATGACCAGGGCAGGGAATACGGGCAGAGAACAAGGCAAGGAAACTCACAAAGACACGACAGGACAAAAGAGACCACATGGGCACACCGGACTGCTAACAACAGATCAAGAAAAACACAGAAACAGACTGCACCAAGAGACAACAACAAAAACAACAACATGGACACAACAAGGATCAGGCAGTGAGTGTGAGGAGAAGCAGGCTTATAAACCCACGGTGGAAGGGGATTGGCAGAGGAAGCCCAACCTGCTGCAAAATGTGGGAATAAAGGAAGGGAAGATGTGGCCGCCGCCCTCTATAGAGACGGGGAAATTTCAGGGCAGCAGCCAAGATGGAGGAGCGCAATCAAAGGTGAGTAAGCAGAAGCTACAGGAGCGCACACAGTGACACTGCAACGGAAACCCAAAATCTGCGATAGGAACATAGGTAGGGACTGCGGTTCAGCGAGGCCGCAGCGCAAGGACAGGAAGTGGCACGGAACCGTGACAGTACCCCCTCCTTAAGCCCCCTCCTCCTCCTCCAATCCACAAAATGGAAATTCCACCTAGGTCAGGGGACCGAAACAATCGGGGGAAACCCCAAAACCAACTACAGGCTGCACAGCCAGAAACGGGGAATACCTGGAAATGGAGGTGCACAGGAGGAAAAAAACGGGCACTAGGCAAAATGGGAGGGGAACCCAGGGCGAGACCGTAAGCCACGGGGACTGGGAAAAGGCTCAGGGCGAGACCGCAAGACCCGGGGACTCGGAAGGATCAGGGCGAGAACGAAAGCCAAGGGGACTCGGAGGCTCAGGGCGAGACCGTAAGCCACGGGGAGTCGGAAGGCTCAGGGCGACACCTTAAGCCACGGGGAATCGGAAGGCTCAGGGCGACACCTTAAGCCAATGGGACTCGGAAGGCTCAGGGGGGAGGACCGTAAGCCAGGGGGGACTCGGAAGGTCGGGGAGAGACCGTAAGCCACGGGGACTCGGAGGCTCGGGGCGAGAGCCGTAAGCCACGGGGAAACTCGGAGGCTCAGGGCGGGGCCCGTAAGCCACGGGGGACTCGGAAGGCTCAGGGCGAGGACCGTAAGCCACGGGGACTCGGAAGGCTCAGGGCGAGACGTAAGCCACGGGGATGGGGAAGGCTCAGGGCGAGACCGTAAGCACGGGGACTGGAAGGCTCAGGGCGACACCGTAAGCAACGGGGAATCGGAAGGCTCAGGGCGAGACCGTAAGCCACGGGGACTCGGAAGGCTCAGGGCGGAGACCCGTAACCCACGGGGACTCGGAAGGCTCAGGGCGAGACCGTAAGCCACGGGGATCGGAAGGCTCAGGGCGAAAACCGAAAGCCACGGGGACTCGGAAGGCTCAGGGCGAGACCGTAACCCACGGGGACTCGGAAGGCTCGGGGCGAGACGTAAGCCACGGGGATGGAAGGCTCAGGGCGAGACCGTAAGCCACGGGGAACTCGGAAGGTCAGGGCGAGACCGTAAGCCACGGGGAACTCAGAAGGCTGGGTAGTGGCCAGCAGCTCCAAAACACCAAAGACCTGCCAAAAAAGAAAAAACACTCCCACACACATAGAGACAGCCAGAAACAAGACCTGCACATGGAACCAAAAAAAGAGGGCAAAATGTCAGCGGAAGTCCATGGCCTGATCCCACTGTAACGGGTGAGCGGGGTTTTTAAGCGGGTAGTGGACCCACTGGACCACTGCGGGCTTGCTCGAGGGGCACAACAAGTGGCCATCGGGCATAGGTATCTTCACAGAGCCTTTGATGGTAAGGTTGGCTTGACGCCGACGCCACCAGGTGCTACCTCAGAGCAGTCCCCAGCAGTGGGGAGCTGACCAGGGCAGGCCAGAAGTGCCCAATGCTAGGCACCAACAGAATAGGAACAGAGACAAGCAGACTAGTTTGGATATGTGCAGGTACAAACAAAGCAGGACAAAACGGATGCCAAGCAAGAAGGTTAAGGGAACAATAAAAAGACAGACTGAAGACACCAAGAACATAAGCAGAGACATAAGCTAAACTCAGGGAGAAAACCAAGGCATGACCAGGGCGGAATACGGCAGAGAACAAGGCAAGGAAACTCTCAAAGACACAGACAGAGACACAAAGAGACCACATGGGCACACCGGACTGCTAACAAACCAGATCAGAAAAACACAGCAACAGACTGCACCAAGAGACAACAACAAAAACAACAACATGACACAACAAGGATCAGGCAGTGAGTGTGAGGAGAAGCAGGCTTATAAAACCCACAGGTGGAAGGGGATTGGCAGAGGAAGCCCAACCCTGCTGCACACTGTGGAATAAAGGAAGGGAAGATTGTGGCCGCGCCCCCCTATAGAGACAGGGAATCAGGGCAGCAGCCAAGATGGAGGAGCAGCAATCACAGGTGAGTGAAGAAGAAGCTACAGGAGCGCAACCGTGGGCACTGCAACAGGAACCAGATCTGCGTAGGAACATAGGTACGTCTGACGGTTGCAGCAGAGGCCGCAGCGCAAAAGGAATAGGAAACGTGCCGCACGGACCGTGACATACGGGTAAGTTCATTGGCTTTCATTTTTGAAATCAGTGACTTATTCCGTTTCTGACTGCCTGTTTTGTTCTACTGTGGTTTAGCCCCAGTCCTGGCGTCCCTGATAGCGGTCTCGGTGTGTCTCCTCTGCTTTCAAATTGACCGTATGCCTTTTTGCTACCTCTGGTTCTTTCATGATTTGCCTTTGAGATTTATGGTCTAATGTTATCTGCTTTTACATATACTGCGTGCGCTACTAGAATTTCACTGTTAAGTGTTACAAAAGCTACTTCCTCTTTTTACGCAGCTCTGTGAAAGACTGTCATGTACTCATAGCGAGGAGAAAATACTTCAAATGCATTACAAATAGTCAAATGATCTGTCTGTGGTTAGTGTGATTTTCACATAAATCTTTATCATTTCTGGGTAGTTGGGAGCTGGCCGTTAGGTATTTGAGTGAGGACAAGTCTGTCGTGCCACATTGTTAGTGTAGTGGGGGGATTTTGTGTTACATTTTTGGTTTGTTCAACTTTAGTTAAGCATATGAATCAGTATTCAGTAAAACGCACATAATAAAAATTTTGGGGGATCCGAATGCCCGCCGTCCATCTCAGGGGGGGGGTAGGACACGGGAACTGAGTTTCATTTACTACCTGGGGTCTTCCGAACTCCCCAAGTTTTCCACTGGGGTGCTTTCTAGGCTTCCGATCGACCACCGGGGTAGGGTGGGCCTCGGTCGCTTATCCCCTAAAGCTGAAAACCCTTTACCAGTTGATCTGTTTCTTTTTTAGGGACTTGTTAGGTACCGGGACACCCCTTTCTTGCCAGCTTCCTCAATACGGAGGGTTAGATTATATTAGTGACTGTTAAAAACGGGTCTCTCTCTTTTTCCCTTTTTTTTATCTGCCTGGGCAGACCACACTGAGTCTGAAATACTTCCTTTTTTCGCAAACTAAGCAATTATTTGAATAGATGTAAGACAAAAGTTTTGTTTAAGATCGTGTCGCCAGTGTGCGCTCGTACAAGCGTTTCATTTGCGGCCCATCTCTTCGGTGCACCATTAACCACAGACTTTCATAACTTTACATGTTGTCCCATCACCTGCTGATCATGATTTTACTTCGTGTTTCTCAGGTGCTTCTTTTTCGCGCAGACAAGTAGAGATTTATTCCCAAAATTATCCTACTCTTATGGTATTGCAATATTCAAAAGGAGGCGCAAAAATGTAGCTTTTTGGGGAAAGCTTTTGATAAACGTTCAAAATCTCTTTTAGCCCAAATTTGTATCAGAATGCTTGGCAGGCCAGAACTTCTTTTGATAATTGCACGTGAAATTTTAGGGAAAATTGAGTCGGGAAACCCAAATGGGGTTTTACTTTTTATCTTTATGAATCCAGGGGTTTTTCGGATTGGGGGGTGGAAAAATTCTTTGCAAATGGCCCTGTGTATTCGGTGTCAGAGAAAGGGACCAAACCCCCTCATGTCCTACTGGCCCTGTCGAGGTTGTCTGCCTTCTTTTCCCTGTTTGCAGGGACTACCTCCTCCCCGCCCTCCTTACCCCTCCCAAGTGGCCATTTTAAAGGAGCAGTTCCCCAATTTCCTTGTCAGCCATGTTAGTGGAGAATGTCCTTCTTTCTTTTCAGCCTCTTGTCACCCCAAATTTTCCTATCCCAATGGCCTATTCCATTCCAGATCGGGGCCCCTACCTGCACCCATTTTGTCCCCTATTTCTCCAAATTTTACTCACAGTAATGCGCTCACCCTCTGCAATCATTTGGTGACCTTTTCCCCCCACAACCACTCTATCCACTACCACGCATCAAACTTTTTATATCCTTCCCCCTTTGTTACCCCTATTCTCCCCCTTGGGCACGCCGAGGATACTGCAGAGGATTCTAAGTTGCCTTTTGCTTTTGGGAGGCTCAACCCTAAATGACTCATAAAGAGAATTTTCTGACCAAAAATAAAAGTACTGTATTTTTATTTCCCCCAGATGATAAACGCGCTCATTTCACGCGCCCCACTTCACTACCAATGCTCTGTCCCGGGGCCCTAGTTGGAACCACCCCCAGAAAACCCCCTATCTGATTCCTCTACGGGACACTTCTACCACCTCATTTTAAAGGGATATTGTTTTCCAAATACTACTGTATTGTAAACCCAACAAAAATATCGTTTGGTTTAAAATTTTAAGAGCATAAATGCTGTTATGTTTTTGAAACCCCCGGGCCCCCCAACGCGCATGTATTTTCTCACCCAAGTCCCCCTTTCGCTACATGCTCACAGTTTATAATTTTTTGAAATTTGCTTTCTTCGTCCTTTACACAAGGATTCTAATATCTCTTTGCTTTCACTTATCGTGGTACCAACTACCTGGACAAGTGCCCTAAAGGGCCCAAAAATTTCTCCAAATAAATTTCACTCAACCCTTTTCATCCCTTCTGAAACCCTTGGATGCGGGAACCCTCAAAAGTACAACTCCTACGTTGTGGATAAATTTTTCTCTGTGCGCCACCTTCCCCTTGGTAAAATTTCTCTCAGTCTTCTTCAACATTTAGCATCATAAAACTGCAAGGTTTCTAATCTAAATGCAAAGGTGCTTGCAAAGTTTTTTCTTGGACACTTATATCCAAGGCAAAAAAACCCCTCACTGATGACCGACAGAAAGCTGTCATGTCCTCCCTTCACCTACCACTCTCAAACAACTACGGGCATTCTAGGCCTATCACATATTGCCGAAATGGATACCCAGGCTTAGCCTGATACAAAATCTCTATGCCCTTTCCGGGGACATTTTTTCAAACCCAGATTATCACCGGGGCAGAGGCCTCTTCCTGAGACTAAAAAAATTTTTCTCGCAGCTCCTGTTTGGGGTGTCTCAAATACTCAAACCTTTAACCACCTGCCTCAGAGCTGTTTTGCTGCCAACTTACCCTGACCAAACTAAGACATAAATTTGGGCATCCTGTGCTATTTGGGCACCTATGCCTCAAAAGGACCCTGAAAAAAACCCCCCAAAACCCTCGATTACCAAGTAAGAATTTTCCCTACAATTCCATTACTGATCCTGAAAAATGTCATTTAAACCCTCAATCCAGCCACCCTTTTTTCCCTCTTAAAAGGGGGGAAGATAAGATCTGTTTTCAAGATGTGGGGATCACACGAAACAGATGATCCTCTCCTTTCTGCCTTAACAAATGGAAGCAAACATCACTCCCCCAACTGTCTCTACATCCAGCGAGGATCCAGTTTATGTCTTTTCACGAGGGACCCAGTATGCAGAGGAACAAGGACGATTCCATACAGGATTTGCGTGGTTACCTTGCGAGGAAAATCGAAGGCTTTTTCTTTACCTTCTGGGATGTCCCCCCAAAGTCGCAGCCCTGGGGCTGTGACTGAAGTTGCAAGCTTCGAAGGAAAGACGTAACTATACACCAACTCAGCCTACCGTACGGAGTACCCATGACATCGTCTTAAAGGGGGCCCTGCGATTTTCCATCAGCTAGTAACGCCAATCAAGAACAAAAGCCTTCAGGCCTTACTGAACCCTCCCACTGGCTGCCCAGGTTTGTCTTGAAGATCAAGTGCATGGAAAGATAAGATAGGGAAGCAAAGGCATATACAACCTTTTATAGGCTGCAAGGCGTAGCTTGTCCCCCAGTAATTCAGAGAAAGCGGGGTTTGACTGAGATAAACCCAAAAAGAGAAGAAAAAAGACAGAAGGGAAAAAAGAATGAAGAAAAAAGAAAGAGAAAAAAGAAGTGGAGAAACAGAACAAGAAAAAGGGCATGTGAACCCAAATGTTAATCTATGAAACAATTACAACCCGAAGAAACCCAAAGGAAAAGAGTTGGGAGGGAAAAAGGAGCGGGGGTACACCCAGGGGATTCTGGAAGAAAAGATGATAAACTTGTTTACCCCAAAAGGCATTTATCCAGCTGCAGAATGATGGGATATACATCATAGAAGAACAAAACCAGATGCCCTTTAATCAACAGGATATATCGCACTCGAAAACCCATTACAGTAAATAACTACAAAGATGTGAAAACATCACCTGCAACCCGGGGAATCAGTCTAAAACAGAAAAAACAAAAGTCGTCCCTTTCCAAGGTATTCAGATCAACTACAAAAGAAAATCCAAGAGGAGAATACATGTTCTTATGATGGTGGGCCCACCCGGTCCCTAATGACTGTCAGAACTAACCTGGAAAGAAATTTTCTACTTTAAAAATTGATGGCAGATTTGGAATCCCAAAAATTATTGATCAAACCCCGGACCTGGGGTTCCAAACGAAGTAACCCGAAATTTTGGAAGCCAGTAGAGGCTGACCCAAAAACCCGTATTACCAAGGTCCCGGGGAATCAAAAATGATGCCAACTTACAACCCAAAATTTCAAGCCCGTAAGGAAAACCCTCTCCCCCGGCCAAAATCCTAACCCCCTGCCCTTAACTCTAACAGAACACCCTTTAGCGTCCCACTATATCAACCCTATGAAATATTTTCCTCAGAACCAACAGTTAGGGGATTTCCTCGATGTTGATTGCAGGGGAAAGGAATTATAGCTTGTGAACAGTCTTAAACTGAAACTTTTGAATGAATTTAAATTATCCCCTTCATGGGTTTTTTTCTTTTTCGCTCGACCAAAAAATTTTTAAACTCCGCATGATGGGATTTATATTTTTAAAAAAAACAAAGGGTTTTTATTTGGGAAGGAAAACCCCTTTTTTCTGGTTTAATCATAAAGTAGGGAAAACTATGGGGTTTTTTTGGGGAAACAGTTACCAACAAATCATCCGAATCCTCCTTTTTTTCCTTTATGACTTTGTGTTTTTTGGGGTGTGAAATTTCAAGGGGAAAAGACCAAGGGGGTAAATGATGAACTTAAAGCTGAGTTTCCCCAAAAAAGCAAACTCAAACCATAATACACAAATAAGGATAAACAAAGGTGTGTTGGTTAAAAAGTACCATTATAACCAACAGAGATTTGTAACCACCCCGGATTCCTCAAAACTAGTTGAGCAATTGAACCCCTACAACATGGCCTACCAAAATGCCAGCATTTGGGAAAAAATCTTTAAAAAACACTCACAAAGGGGGATTGTGAGAAATAAAGTGGGAAGGTTCCTTTTGGGGTACCGTTCTTTTTCTTCCAGACCCAGAATTTCTATCAAAATTTTTCCCTTTTTTTTCAGTAAGAAACAAATTTCACTAAATTTTCATTTTTCCCCAATAGGATTGCCACAAACCACAAACGCATTTGCAAGGGCTGCTCCAAGGGGGCACCTGGTGGTCATTTTGGTTAACCCCCCCACCTCTCATCAAGGGGAATGAAGAAGAGACCGCGATCACTTTTTTTAGCCCCCCCGGGGTAGGGTACATGATTTCAGTGGGTTTATTACCCGCTCCACCCGTCCCGGAGCCCATAAACCAGTGAACATATTTATCCTAGGGGAAAAGGAACAGAGTTTTAATGTTTTAGGGGGGACTGTCAGGTTGGAATTGATTCAAAAAAATTTGAACTCTGTTTTACTTTTCATTCCCTTGATTATACTAAAACTGTCTACTACTATTTGCATGAATTTTTCTCTTACCTATTTTCCCTTTACCAGTTTAACTCAGATATTTTAACTTGAAAGCATGGTTTATGCAAGGAAAAATACCCTTTAAAGATACCTGTTTGAAGATCTGAAGACATTAAAAAAGGGGTTTTCCAGGACGACGAAAGTAGCTTAAGAATGAAGTACTAACCCTACACAAAATCATTTGGACATTTTTGCGAACCCCCAGATCCGAATAGTAAACAGATCGGGCAGTTTGGAACGGCTGGGGGTTTAAACTGCCACGATGATTTTAAAATTTTGCAAGCTGAGAAAAAGATATTACCATATAAAGAAATATGAGACTTTTGATTAACCCGTCCCAGGAATTGTTAATTAACCAATGATCGGCTATATGTGTTATGACAACTACTTACGTATCAAGCAATATAAAATGACCTGTATTTCCCATCACTCAGACTGGATAACTATTACTTGGGGCCCCGCTGCTTGCAGCAAAATATATATTAATTAAGAGGAGGTAGCAAACTGGCTGGATTTATAACTAACCTAACATTATTACCCCCATGTATATCTACCCATAATGACTCCACATATTAATTTTCTGTATTTACAGTATATATTCCTGAAGTGTTTATACCCTCCCCCTTTTCGATTTTCACAACCTGTTTGAAAGAAACTGTAACCCTGTAACTTAACCTCCCAGTCATAGCTCTCATCCAGCCATTCTCAGTTATCCCCACTACGTCATATTTTTCTTCAGAGAGAAATAATTGTAGTTCACCTGGTATTTGACAGCATGCAGTTCAGGGGTTTTTAGGTTTTTATTCTTTTAACCCTGTGATTACTAACTACTACATCCTCTCCCTCCACTCTATTCCCTGAATTAAGTCCCAGTTCCCTATCTCCATGATTTTGCATACTATATGTGTAGTTGTCCTCCCCCTCAGTTCCTAGTTTAAATACTCCTCTAACTTCCTGGCCATTTTGTCCCCCAATACAGCTGCAACTTCCCCAATTAGGTGCAGCCCATCCCCAGCATAGAGTCTGTAGCTAAGACAGAAGTCAGCCCAGTTATCCAAAAAAAAACCACAATTGTGCCATATTTTTTTTGGAGATGCGGTATAATTAACATGTTATCTTTATTCTGCAGAACATTATGATTCCGATTATTTTTTATTTATTTCTTTGCTTTGCATTGCCATTTTCTAAGACCAATACCTTTTTTTTTTATTTTTCTGTTTATGGACCTGTGTGAGGGCTTGTTTTTTTTGTGGACAAAAGTGTGGTTTTTCTTAGTATCACTTTTAGATACTTGTGACTTTTTTATCACTTTTTATTTCAATTTTTGGGGAGGCAAAGAGACCTATCTACCTACCTAATTGAGATCTACCAACCTAGGTCCTACCTACTCACCTACCTGAGGCCTACCAACTTAACTGCTTGGGGCCTACCTACCTAAAGCTTACCAACTTATCTAACAAGCATCTACCTACCTATATAGGGCCTACCTACATACCTGGGGTCTTGCTTGTTTACCTATCTACCTAGGGTCTTGCCTACCTACCTACCTGGTGATATGATTCTGAGGGGTACAGGCCATAGATGTTGTACAATCTTTAGGAGGTTAGACATCTATTCCTCCCCACCTACCTAGGCGACTGTGCCTCTCAGCTATGGCCTGTACCCACTCTTCCACCCACGGGAAGTATGTACAGAGGTGAGGAACAGTGAGGTAGGTGCTGGTAAAATAAGTATTCTGAGATATTTTTGTGCTAATTCTGCAGAGAGGTGTGGTGGCCGGAAGAGTCATCTTGGTGGTCTTCACTGGATGCAGAGGAAAGGGGAAAGTGAACAACTCATCAAAGAAAATGTCACCTGTGAGTCATTGGATATAACTGCACTGTAATCACTTCTACATCTGAAGAGCCTGTGTACACAGGTATCTACCACTTTATGGACCGATATATGGTCACTGTATGGAGGTAATATACAGTCTGTAGAGCCTGTGTACACTGGTATCTACCATTGTAGGGTCATTGTAAGGAGGTAATATATAGTCTACAGAGCCTGTGTGCTGTGATATCTACCAATATATGGTCTCTGCATGGCGGTAGTATACAATCTGCGAGCGATATATGCAACTAAGTCCCTGTACAGTTATATATGTCTGGTATGCACCCTATAACAAAACAACAGCAATTTATAAGCTGAAAGACCAAAGTATGTCCATGTGAAAAGGACAAGTATTTTTAAAACTGGATTATGGTTGCTTGGTTTATTGTGCACCAAAGTAAAATATACTTTTATAAGCAATTTAACAGAAAGAGAAGGTCATGTTCAAGGTTTCAACAGAATATCTACACAGGACAAGTGTAGATATTACACTTTTGGTCAAACTACACTGGAAAGTAAAAGGGTGGACTAGGTAAAAGACAAATCTGTACTAAAGAAATAAACATAAAACACAGAAAGTGTTTAATATGAGTGGGCGCCCCACTCATTTCTGTAATATTATTATTAAAATTTTATTTTTTTAGACAGAAAATCACTTCAAAAACAAGGAAAATTCCCTGTGGTTGCCCACAAATCAGTCATGATGGTCCACTAGAGTACCATAGGTCTCACGCTTTGATAGAATATTAGACCCCAAAGGTCCAACATAAAACAACACCATTTGGAGATGATTTTGGAGTCAAGCATTTGTCACCAGTGTCTACTTCTTAAGGAACTGTTTTCTTATCATTAAAAGTGGATGTAGACATGTTTCAGATAGAGGGAACACCTGGGTAATGTAGTTTATCACCATCAAAGTGGTTTTACCATCATCATGGTTACCTACAAAATATTACATATCATTTAGTTAAGTTAAATTATATACAGTGTCTCACAAAAGTGAGTACATCCCTCACCTGTTTGACAATATTGTATTATATCTTTTCAGGGGTTGACACTAAAGATAGTCCCATTGATACAATGTAAAGTAGTCAGTGTACAGCTTGAATAACAATGTAAATTTGGTGTGCCCTTAAAATAACTCAACACACAGCCATCAATGTCTAAATTGCTGGCAACAGTGAGTACACTGCTAAGTGAAAATGGATAAATTGTGCCGAAAGTGTCAATATTTTGTGTGGCCACCATCCAGCAATGTCCTAACTCTCTGGGGCATGAAATTCGCTAGAGCTTCACAGGTTGCAGCCACTGGAATCCTCTTCCCTCCTCCATGACGACATCACAGAGCTGGTGATGTTAGAGACCTTGCGCTCCTCCACTTTCCAATTGAGAATGCCCCACAGATTCTTAATAGAGTTTAGGTCTGGAGACATGCTTGGCCAGTCCTGCACCTTTACCCTCATTTTCTTTAGGAAGGCAGCGGTCATCTTGGATGTGCTTTTGGGGTTGTTATCATGTTTGAATTCTGCCCTGCGGCCCAGTTTCTGAAGAGAGGGGTTCATGCTCTGCTTCTGTATGTCACGTTACATTTTGGCATTCATGGTTTCCTTAATGAACTGTGGCTCATCAGAATTCATGCAGCTCCAAACCATGACACTCCCACCACCATGCTTGACTGTAGGCAAGAAACACTTGTCTTTGTACTCCTTACCTGGTTGTCGCCACACACACTTGACACCATCTAAACCAAATAAGTTTATCTTTTTCTCATCAGACTACAGGACATGGTTGCAGTAACCCATGTATTTAGTCTGCTTTTCTTCAGAAAACTGTTTATGGGCTTTTTTGTGCATCATCTTTAGAAGAAGCTTGCTTCTGGGATGACAGCTATGGAGACCAATTTGATGAAGTGTTTGGTGTATGGTCTGAGGACACATAGGCTGACTCCTCTACACCCTTAATCTCTGCAACAATGTCTATTTCGAATTATCTCTGGCTATAACGCTAATCATGCGCACTCTAGTTTATTTTCCAACCATGGCGAGGCCTGTTCTAAGTGGAACCTGTCTTATTAAACCACTGTATGGTCTTGGCCACCAAGCTGCAGCTCAGTTTCAGGGTGTTAGTAATCTTCTTGTAGCCTAGGCCATATTTATGTAGAGCAACAATTTTTTTTCAGATTCTCAGACAGTAATTTGCAATTAGGTGCCATGTTGAACTTCCAGTGACAATTATGAGAAAGAGTGAGAGCAATAACACCAAATTTAATACACCTGCTTCCCAGTCACAACTGACACTTTGTAACACTAATGAGTTACATGACACCATGGAGGGAAAATGTCAAATTGGGCACAATTTGTCCATTTTCACTTAGGGGTGTACTCACTTTTGCCAGCAGTTTAGACATTGATGGCAGTTGAGTTAGAGACCACTGCTAGAGTGTTCTCTGGGGGAATATTACCATCATCTTCAGTGCAGACCCCCACTTCACTGTAATGACTCGAGGCGGGGTTTGAGCACTAGCCACCGTGACCAAGTACTATGACTTTCATCCTCTCTGCTACTGCTCCGGGCCATTATATTAGGAGTTAAGTATAAACTTTATTTCTGGTACATAAAAGTACATATATTTGTAAGGTTTATTATTTTGACAATAGCTATTTAATGGGATATAATTTATATCATGGCAGGACCCCTTCAAGGATTCCATCACCATAATCGGCATTGTGAACTAGAAATTGTAAAGGCACAGGTTTGGGACAAAATAAGTTCACAAGAAGATTGAATCATGCAAAAGGAATTGCAGTAAGCAATAGCTGAAATGCAGCAGCAAACATAAAACTTTACTTGGTGCTCAGTAATATTGGACTTCAAATTGACCCAACCTCAATTTTGGGCAGCCAATTTGCAGCCTGCCAATCAGCAGGAAAAATAAGGTATTATTACTCAGTCTCAGGCACATTAGTCATGGCGATTGCATCAGTAAACATATTTAAAGGTTATTCCCATGTGGCTGCAGTATGCAAATGGCACAGACATTTAAAATCTCAAACAACTCTATTCGTCACAGCATATAAAGCACTTACAATTCCTATTTCCAGCTCCTTCTGTTCACCACTTACCATTATGGGATGCTTCCCTACACCTGCTGCAGCCAGCAATTCACTTTTCCACCAGTAGATATCATTGGAACACTGGGGAAGGTACAAAGAGGAGGAGGTACCTGGGAAATTGTGAGGGCGGAGTCAAATTAGTGGTATTTGAAAGACAGACAAGAGAGCATGCTCTATGTGCTCAGCTACAGGTAAATTAAAATATATTAAAATGATGTTCCCACGAAGCAAACAGCTAGCTGCGAACCGACTGTTCATGAGGATGAGAAGGGTGTACTTGTGGCTCTCCATTCACCTCTATGGGAGCTCCCAAAGATAGATGAATGTACACACTCGGCTATATCCTGAACTCCCATATAAATGAAAGGAGAGGACAGCTGACCTGTGCACTAGACTTTGCTTTGTAGGAACATCCCTTTAATTATTTTAATAGCATTACTGTAGAATGGAGTATATATAAAAACATGAGGTTCTTAGTGCACATTTTGATCAAATTGTGTGAGGCCATCCACCATCTCTATGCCTAGACCAGATCTCCAAAATTTTTAGGGAGAATTCCAGCTATACTTTATTGTGATTAAAATAACCCGATATGAATGAATTGGGTGTAGGATCAAAATGGCCCAAGTCCTCCCCCTGCATTACAATTGAGAGGGGGGAATTGTTTAAACGAAGTGGAATTATTTAGAATTTCAGAAAAAACTTCGTTTTTGTCGAATCGCGTTTGGGGTGATTGCTTAACGAAGCGTTGTTTTTGATTGATAAAAGGTGGGGGCACTGGCGTTCTGGGGCACGAATTTGGGGAGGAAGAATGGATACCCGGCTGAATGTGCAGGATAACCCAAATGAGCCCGGCGGGTTTGTGACGTCACCGATATATAAGTCCGGTGCGACGTGGCGTACACGCATCACTGTGCTGTGTAGGGAAGGGTGCTGCCGCCGCTGGCTTATGTTTATCTCATCTAAAGAACTCAATTTTATACGCGATTTTTTGGAGGGCCCAAAGTTGTCTCAGAGATGTTTCTCTTACTTTCTTTTTGTTTTTGGGGGGGTATTGGAACTAAAGTCCGTGTGTGTCCAATTAGCTGCTTCTTTTTAATGCTATTGCTATTTTCTTGGCACATTGATACCCAAAAGGTTATCTAAGCCTGTTGCTTTTGTATTCATTTAAAAAGAAAAAGCGTTTTTGAATTCAAAACCCAATTAAATTTTTTGGTTGTCATTTATTTTCCCCAATTTAATCCGGGGGTTTTTTAAGGTTGTTTGTGTTGTGGTCATAAAAGAATCGTTTTTTTTCCCGCCAAAAAAAAATTTTGGCTGTAGCATTTTTCAAAAACCGGGGTTTAAATTTACAAGTTTTTCTTTTGTTTGTTCCGTAAAAAAAAAAGCCGTTTTAAACGCAAAAAAAAGTGGAAATTTTTGGCAGCCATTTTTTTTGTGCAATTTACATCGGGGTTTAACAAAGTATTTTTCTGCAGTTGTATTTAGTAAAAGAAACGTTCTTTTTCACCCCCAAAAGAAAAAATTTTTTGGCCTGTGCTTAATTCATATCGAAGGTTAATTAGTTTTTTGTGTTTTTATAGTAAAATACACGTGTTTTAAAACGGCACTAAAGTAAATTTTTCTGCCATTTGTGGAGCACAATTATATCCAAGGTTCCAGTTGTTAGTGGGTTCTTTTGGGTAAAAATCGGGTTGTTTTATATATACAGATATCTTCTCAAATGGTCTGTAACATTTTAGAAAAAACAGTATGTAAACAGAGAGGTGGCGGTCTTCACTGCGATTGGCGGGCACAAAACATTCTGGGCAGGCCCCGGTCGCGCACAGCAAGGGGGCATTTAGCGGGGGGACTCGGTGAGGCCAAACTACCGGTGTCATCTGGGCCGTGTGTTTTCAGCAAAACCCAAAGGGGTTTTTGATTGGGTTTACTGGTCATCTTCTTTCCCAGATGACATCTGACAAAACCCCGCCAAAAGTCGGTGGGAACGTCGACACAACCCTTTGTTGGATGGCCGGGCGGGTCAGCGGCCCTACCCGTCCCCAACCGCCCCTTCCCATCGGTTTCCCTCAGCCAGAGATCTATATGTGGTTGGGTTCGGCCACTTAATTTTGCAGGGGGTAAAAAATTTGAGGGGGCAGTCAGCAGCTCTTTGGGAGTGAAAAAAAATGGGGCCCAATATCCCTGTTCTTGCAGTAGATGGAAAGTATAGATGGGAGGTGGGATGGGAGGTATGTTGGAGGGGCCAGCCTCTGCTCAAGCCCGGTTATGAGGACGCGTGCGATGAAACAAAATCGAGATGATTTTTTTGCCGACCCCACTTGGGAGCCAGGTGAAGAAGGGCTTTCATCTTCAGGAGAAGGGGTCATTTGCGCGTAGGCAGCCGCAGACGGTTGTGTGGCCTTGAGCGAGGGGACCTGTGGGTGGGGCCAAACGGCCCAGGGTAGAAAACCCGTTCGGGGCCAGAAATAGCGGCAAGGGGGCCCCAGCGAGGCACGGCGGTAATAGGCCCAATATGGGTATATGTAGAATCTTTGGGCAGAAAATGAAGCGTGGCCGGGAGCTAAAGTTGGCCCAGACCTGCATCAACACATGAGGTCACATCCGGTGGGCCCGGGGAAACGTGGCTCGTTGGTGGTTATCCCTGCCGCCCCCGCAGCAGCGCCCCTGGCACGCATCCCTTTAGCCAGGCAAGGGTTTCACACCCCTGCAGAAGGGGCTTTTTCTCTTTGCCCTCATCTCCCCGCCGAGTCCGTCCTGCTATCATGGGCCAGCAGGTTCAACGAGGCGATTGCAAAGAGACAACAGTATGTGTCCAACCTCCCAAGGGGCAGAAGGAACCTGCTCTGTCCAAGTTGTTGGGACTGCGTCCCTCCCTTTCCCAAAAGGGGGACTTGCACCATTCAAGAATAAGGCTTGTGCCGAGCCGAGTTTTGGGGGTTTCAAGCCAAATTTCTTTTCCAAAAAAGGGAGTACCAGACTTTTCAAAAATGAGAAAGAAGGTGGGCCGTCCTTGAGCTTATCGGTTTGTTCAAGGTGCAGGCCGCGGGGACGTCTGGAGTGTAAATCGGTCAGGGCAGTAATGGCCTTTTGGCCCCTGGGTGAATGGCTTCCCCGCCCAGGCACCCAACAACTTGGACAAGAGACGCCGCTTTTCCCCCACGTTTTCAAACTGCGGATCCTGTGCCAAAAATCCGCCTCCTCCTCCCACCACTATCCATCTCAGCCTCCACAAAATATGCTCCTTACCACATGGGTGGGCACGCGGTGTCACGCCCCGGTCA